>WSFP011588394.1:0-10286 GCA_009831015.1 Picea engelmannii | reverse complement strand
GGGTTCACATGATTTTTTCCCTCTTTCCTCATTTATTTCAGTGTATCTTTTGTATCTGGGTACCTAACATGGTCTCGTTTTCGAGACCCATTCTTTATTTTAACCATAGTGATGTTCAGGTGGGGTGTTGGAGATACTTCACACAGACCTAGGAATTGTTTTTCCTAAGTTTTTCTCTATGTTTACTAGTCATTATTTAGTCTCCTATAGTCTAGGGAGATTATTCCTCTAGGATAATATTCTCTTCAGTTCACACTTCATTTTGATCAGTTGAGTGGAGTCTAGATTCCACATTGGGATTATCACCATGCAACATTGGGATCATCATTAGCTAATGCACATTTTCCTTGGCATCATCTCTGGACTAGATGATTAATCATGATTCCATGATCTCCTGCTCACTTCACTCTTTTCTAGTCAGTTAACTAAAGACTTAGAGACTAGTTAACTCAGACTAGGTGGTATTTAACTACCATAACTTCTTGAGAGACTAGACTAGGTGGAAATTTACTCCCGTAATTGCTAGTGTTTGTCCATATCACTCTAGACCACCACTATGGTGCATTGTCTTCTCCTCTAGTGTACATCAGTTGATTTATATAGAGTATATCATGTGTAAATTATCATTCATTCATTTGGTTAATGAGAACTCTTCCAATCTTTCTCTCTTGTTTCTCTTTTCTCATATTTTCTTTGCAAATTATGTATGTCATTTGCTAGCTAGATATTTTCTATGCAGGTTCAATACATTTACACTCCTCCCGCATGGAATCCTCATGCTCCCATGTTCCATCCTTAGGACCATAATAGGTCCATTGGACCTTTACCAGTCTTATTGCTCAATTCCAGAGTAGCTTCACTTTCTTGTCCAGTATGCACATTGACTGAACTCATAAGTCTCCTTCTTGCTCCATGTGAATCACATTCCAATCAATTACATGATTAACATCATGACCATACTTTTTAAACAAAAACACATGAATTTTTTTTTGTATGCACATGGACGCAGGAAGTGCAAGCATGTATGCAACACGACCAATCCTCTCCAATATTTCAAATGGTCCACAATATCTTGTTGGCAACTTTGGGAAGCTTCCCAATTTTAGTGAACTTTTCTTATATTTCACTTTCAAGAAGACATGCTCACCACTTTAAATTATCTGGGTGTTATTCCTGTGTCAACGTAACTTTTCTTCCTCTCTTGAGTATACTTTAAATTATGTTGTATTTTCACCATCTGCTCTTCCATTTCTTTGAGCAATTCTGGCCGAACCATTGCTCTGTTTGTTGGGTTTTCCCAACCCACTGTCATGTTGTACTTTATGTCATATAATTCTTCAAATCGACTCATCTTTAAATATTCATAATACCCATTATTATAATAAAACTCCACTAAATGTAGATATTTTTCCCATTCTAATGGTTTATCCATCACACACTTTTTAGTTGTATCTTCATTCACCTGATTGAATATTTCTATTTCTCCATATGATTATAAGTGATATGTTGTGATAAAATGAAGATTTCTCCCAAATCCATTAAATAATACCTTCCAGAAATTTGATGTGAACTTGGGATCTCTATTAGAAACAATTTCCTTAGACATACTAGGTACCTTGGCAATTTATCTCATGTAAATATATGTAATCTTAGTTTCCTTGTGAGTGAGATTCATTGGAATAAAATGAGAATCTTTAGTTAGCTTATCCACTTCCACCATGATGGAATCATGTTACTTCATTTTTATGGGAATATTGGTGATAAAATAAATTTTCTCAACTTCCCATTTCCACTTAGGAATGGGAAATGGTTGTAGTAATCTATTTGGATGTCTGTGCTTAGTCCTTACCTTCTGACATTCTATACATCTGGCTATATAATCATCCACTTCTTTCTTCATACATGGAAAAAATATTACCCCTTTACAACTACAATTGTTCTCTAGTATGATGGGTGCCCAACATAAGGCACATTATGAATTTATCTCAACATCATATTTTTCAGCTCCTAAGATTTAGGCACATAGAACCTACCCCTATACATGAGGATTCATCATATCTCAACTCATAATATTTAATTTATATTACAAATTACCTTGCTGTACATAATATTTCCTTTTTTTGCAAATAATGTTGATTTGATTTTGTAGCTTCCCAAATTTTGTCTTTCTATTGGGTCTTGGGAATGACACCCTTTTTTTCATTATTTTGTTATTTATCTCTTACCTTTCCCTTCTTATTCACACCTTTCTGATAGCTATCATGGTCCAGGAGTTACCTTTTTTACACTGGTATGTTAAGTCCATTTGATGCATTGATTCTTTAAGTTTTTCTTGCATTTAGGGAAGGATGATGTTTGTGTTGGGTAACTACTAATAAAATGCTAAAGAATCTTGCAGAATAACCAACTGCTACTCTGAGGGGTTACTACTGCGAGGTGTCACTACTTCGAGATGTTGTTTTAAAGGTGTTGTTACTTCGAGATATGGTGTGAAAGCATCGCTACTTTAGAATATTGTTACCACCAGGAGATCACCACATGATGTTGATGATGTAGACCCCACCCTCTCCCAGGGTTTGTGTGACCTCTTGGTATAGGATCATTTGAATTCAGAGATGAAACAACACTCAGATCCTTGTTGGATCCCTTCAAAATGCACACAGGTCCTCAAACCTACTTCTTGAATGAAAATTCACTTCTTTGGTAGTCCCCGAGCACTGGAAGAGCCTCCTCGAAGGCCGAGGGACAAAACCATGGGCCAAAATTCCAATCCATGAAAGTTTTAGGACTTTAGGACTATCACACTTTGGGATCTCCGACTAAATCGAACCTCGATCCTCCCGAACACAGGAGCGATGGAGTGTCAAACTAATAACACATATCAATGACTCATGACCTCGAGATTAACCAATGGTGGCAATCAACTTCAGAGACCTAGGATTTGACAGGCCTACCTCCTCCAACACATAACTCCGCTAGAGAGACGAACTCCGAAGGAGATCGGGTGACTCCTGCTCCTTTATCATATTGACGGCTGACACAACACTCTGTCATTTCGGGCTTTGGGAGTCTTTAAACCTTTACTATGTCGTTCCACTGTAGCACTAGACCAACGGACATACACACACATATATCAATGACCCGTAACCCTCCTGTCAACTAATGGATGTGATTTACTCTGAGATTCTGGGCTTCGGGAGTCCCAGATGTCCAAATCTTTCCAACCTCCAGAGTGCCAAACTCGCGAACTTGTGGAGGTCTTGAATCAATGGCTGCTACACTATGACATCTATATGGTCCTGATATAATTCGAACTTCAGGACTTTGATAGTCTTAGATCCCAACATCCTTCCACTCCTTGCCACTGGAGTACAGGTTCTTCGAAACTCCAGATCTAGCGCCACATGTCCTTTCCGATGGATGGTTGAGACGAGCTTCAACCTTCGAGCCTTTGGGAGTTCTTGACTCCATGGAGCTTTCTCCTTTGATCGTCTAGGGTTCCAAGTCTCCAAACCACACTTTATCTTCTACCACATGACCTCTCGTTCGAGGGATAGGAATAACTCCGCGACTCAGAGCTTCGTAGGTTTGTAAACTTTTACAGCTATACCTCCAATCATTTGGATAGTCAGACTCCACAATATATTGATGTGTGTCCCCTGTGTTATTGGCTAGGATGTGCTTTGGCCTTCAGAGCTTTGGGTGGATTGAACACTCCACACCCTGCTTCCTCCAAATGCTATTCTTCTAGAATTTGGGATCCACTGACAGGTATCCTTTGCAACGAATGACCTAGATCCCCTTCGGGATTCGTGACTTCAGGTGTCTCATCCCATCTATGTGAAAGTATGATAAACCTATAGAATTCTAGAGTACGAAATACCTTAGGGTTAAACCCTGCAAAACTTACCTTGATCTGACGGTTGTCGATCCACATGCTTAGATATGACAACTAAGATATTTCCTCCTTTGTGCATGCTCTGCCTTCTGTCTGGAACAATATCTAATGGTCCATATCTATTCTTGCAACTGATCCAATGATTGTTGCAACTTCTCCTCTGCTCTTTCAGCTCTAATTTTCCATGTAAGGAAGTAAAAAAAAACTCGGCCCTTTGAACTTCTCTTTGAAAATCCTAACTCCTTGACCCGTGTTGTACCTCCTGAACTTGAAATGCTTTAAAATTCAAAGGGGATCGGCTCTTTGAGTCTTCCTCTCATGAAGGGCTATCGGTTTGGCTTATTCTTGTGTTCTAAAAATGTTTCTCCTCTCGAGCTTTGAACTTTGAAATAAGTCCTCTTGGTGCTCACCCTATGCTTTTCCTCTTGATCTTTCAAGTTACTCAAGTTATAAGGGTCTTGACCCTTTTCTCCTCTAATAATTTCTTGTGCCCTTCTGGCACTCAAAAATCTTTCTCCATCGGTTGAAACTAAAACGTATTTGTTTCTGGCGCACTCCTTTTGCTCGGGTTCAGAGTGTTCAGTAACTCTAAAGTTCCCTCTTGGAAATATTCTCACAGAACTTGGAACAAAGTTCTCATGCACGCCTTGTGCTGAATCCTCAGAGTATTCAGTAACTCTAGTAGAACTTCCCTTCTGAGCTTAATAATTTATTTTTTCTAGTGTTCCCACCTGGCATGCTCTACTTGAGCTCAAAACATAGTTCAAATAGACTCCTTGCGTTGGCTTCACAGAGTTTTCAACTACTCTGGTGTGCACTTTTTGCACAAGCCTAAGAGCCCAAAAATACCTATAAATTCAAAAATATAGAGAAGTATATCTAAATCTACAAATGTAACATACTTGCACATCTTTAACATACATAAAAAAAACTAGAAAACATTTAGAGAATCCATAGAAAAACATGCAGGGAATGATAGGAAGGAAAAACTGCTCTTTGTATTAATCTAAATGGTTCTGTACAAGATGCTTTTACAAAGGATGGAATGCAACAAAGTATTCATCTATTCTCTCCTCTCCTCTCTTGATCTCTCTAATGTGCTCACTACAACTAACTAATTTTTGATACAAGAGATATTTTTACAAAACAGGGGATCCTCGAGCCTTCCCTCCATCTACTTACTCGCATTGAATTGCATTCAATTACAATCAATGGAAATCTATTCCTAATCAGAACTAAGTCTACCCAAATGTCAACCATTTAAGGTGACCCTACACTTTCCCTGTTCAAGCACATGGGATCGACTTCCCTTGATCCTTACAACATTAATACATTAAAATTTTAAATTAAGGCTGAAATTTGAAAGGACCGATGTGTCCCTCTTTGGGATTTTCCCCTCCAAGTACTCTGATGTGTTGGCTTGTTGATGCACTGGCACGTTTGATGAGGTGGAGTGATGATCCTGCATCATACTCTGACACTGAAAAAATCATGAGCTCCTGCTCATGGCTCCCCTACTCCAGGGTCCCATACTTCACTTTGGAGCTGTCCATCTACTCCTCTTCCTTGCTACTGTTGTTGATGTTGTCTTCCTACTATTGCAGGCTCTCCACTGGTCAAATTCCATCTAGTGTTGACATCCTCCTACATTGATATCAAAATCAAACTTCTAATTTCTTCTATCACCTTGTCCAACTGGTCCACTGGCTGGCTCTTCTTTTGTAGTCTTCTCTGCTGCTACATTTTTTCTTCACCGCACACTTCAATTGGCAGATCCTTTCAATATACCACGCTTATTTCATCACCCATGGCCTCAATTTTCCACTCCATCGCAGAGTCTACTTCCACAAAAATTCTATTGATCTTCTGTTAAACTATCTCCCATGACAGTTTTGTTTCTGTCAGTTCCTCTCCATGTTCTACTACAAACCTATCATTTTCCAGCTGCTCCTCAGGCTGGAATTCTTCTCCAATGTTCACGACTATCTCTTTCTTGAAATCTTCCTTTGTTTATGGATTGTCCAACCAATCCTCTAGCATCTTCAAATCTTTCTCCCAATGAGTGAGCATCTGATCTATGTTCTCCTCTTCTTCTCTCATCTCCTTGACATATGGTAATGTTTGCTCCTTCTCCTCCTTCATGACAGTCACTGTTGGCTGTCTTTCCTCTCCTACACTTTCAACACGTGCATTGGCCTCAACTGGTTTACTTGGGAGGAGTATCTCAATTACCCCATTCATCATAATGCATTTCTAATCTTCCTCCTCTATTAGTGTTCCTAGCTGAATCAAATTCACCTCTGAGTTCCCAAGACTTTCAGATAGTCTTACCTCATTCTCCTTGCCCTCCTAGAAACCTGATGTTTTCCTCCTACCCTCTTGGCAGTCTACGATATCTTTGACTGATATTTGTTCATTGTCTACCTGAAAATATGCATTACCACCTCTACCCACCTGACAGTCTATGAGATATCTACTTGATATCTCTTCATCATCACTGAGGGTTTATCCAATCTCTGGTTTACAAATGTAAACTATCTTCTCCTTTGTGTCACTGAGGTTTTCGAAATGCCTTAGACACCTTCTGAACACTTGGTGCTACCTCTTGGAAACCAAACGCTGGATATGACACTTTACCTTCTTCCTCAAGGGCCATTCATATTTTGAGCCTCCTTGTGCTTCCTGCTGCATCTTCAACATCAACCTATCGAGCTCCTCTCAGATCTCCTTGAGCTCTTTATCCTTCTCTGCATTGCTCACCTATTGACAGTCTTTTATTTGACCCCATTTCCATCCTTCAGTATCCATCTTCCTCCTCTACCTTCAAGAATGAAACTAGTTCTTCTCTTTCATCCCACCTGGATTTATGCTTCTCCTTCTCCGCAACTGAGAGCACTAATGGCTTACTCTTGCAACCCTCCTGGATGTCTACTGATTGTTGCACACTTGGAAAAAATATTCATAGAGCATCAATACTCTATCTCCTTCTCCTTTTCCTACTATCTGCAAGCAAAAAAACCATCTCTGATACCACTTGATGTAGACCTCACCCCCTCCCAGGGTGTGCGCAACCTCCAGGTCTAGGATCATTTGAATTTGGAGATGAAACAACTCTCAGATCCCTGTTGGATCGATTCAAAATGAACAAAGGTCCTTAAACCTACTTCCCAAATTCAAATTCACTTCTTCAATAGTCCTAGATCATTGGCAGAGCCTCCACAGAGACCAGGGGCTAAAAGCATGGGCCAAACTTCCAATCCCCAAAAGTTTCTAGACTTTGGGAATATCACACTTCGGGAGCTCCGAATAAACATAACCTCAATCCTTCCGAACACAGGAGCGATGGAGCACTGAACTACTAACATGGAATGACGAATCACGGCCTTGGGATTAACCAACGATGGAGATCAACTTCGAAAATCCCCGTTTCGACATGCCTACCTGCTCCAACACACAACTCTCCTGGAGAGCCAAAATCCGAAGGAGATCGGATGACTCTCGTTCCTTTTTCATATTGATGACTGACGCAACACTCCACTATTTCAGGATTCAAGAGTCTTTAAACCTTTACTCCATTGTTCCACCAGAGCATTGGACCGACGAACATGTACACACAAAGATCAACAACCCGCAACCCCCCTATCAGTCAACGACTATGATTTAATTTGGGATTCCGAGATTTTGGATTCTCGGATGTCCAACTCTTTCCAACCTCCAGACCACAAAAATCGTAAACTCATGGAGGGATTGAATCAACGGCTTCCACCCTCTGGCAGGTGGAAAGTCTCGATCTAATTTGGAATTCGATACTTCGATAGTATTAGCTCCCAAATTCCTTCCACTCCTTGCCTCCGGAGTAAGGTTCTTCTGACCTCCATATTCGGTGCCATGTGTCCTTTCCGATGGATGGTTGAGATGAGCTTCAGCCTTCGGGAGCTCTCAACTCGAGGGTGCTTTCTCCTTTGTTCCTCCAAAGTGCCAAGTCTTCAAACCACACCTTATCTACTGACACGTGTCCTCCATTTTGAGGGACAAGATTAACTCTGCGATTCAGAGCTTCGGGGGTTTGTAAACTCTTGCAACTATACCTCCAATGTTCCAGATAGTCGAAATCTACAATTTGTTGACGTGTGTTCCCTACACCAATGGCTAGGATGTACTTCGACTTTTGGAGCTTCAGGTGGATTGAACACTCCACACCTTGCTTCCTCCAAAATTCTATTCTTCTGGAATTCTGGATCCATTGACAGGTGTCCTTTGCAACAGATGGCCTAGATACCCTCTGGGATTCAGCACATCAAGTGTCTCATCCCCTCTACGTGCAAGTATGATAAACCTTCAAAATTATAGAGTACGAAGGACCTTAGGGTTAAACCCTGCGCAAATTACCTTGATGTGACGGTTGTCTATCCATGCACTTAGATCCGGTGGCTAGGATATTTCCTCCTTCGTGTGTGCTTGTTGGCCCTTGGTTATGGATGGTTTCGAAGATTAAGTAAAGAAGCGCGAAGTGTGAAGTACGTGGAAGACAAGTTGACTGAGATTAGGTCGAAGTGACCAAAAGAGTAGAAAAGATGGAGCGAAATAAGAGAACGAAAGTCATTGGACGGGGAGATCGAGGAATATATATTAGCAAGGAAGATGGATCATGGACAACTCAGCAAGCAAAAAAATCCACCAATGAATGCTTTGGAGCACTTCGCAAGAAAGAACGAAAGAAAGGCTGGCGAAGCCCTGAAAACGTGGGTCAAATTTACCTAGGGTTTTAGACACCTCGGGTTTTGGTATTTAGGGTTTTGGCCTAAGGATGTCTAAGAGTCACTGTAATCTATAAATAAAGGTCAAAAGGACCTGGGATGAGTTAGTGAGAGAGAGAGAGAGAGAAAGAGAGAGAGAGAGAGATTCTATATGAAGAGTGATTGTTGTTATTACTGAGAGAGAAGTGTTGTGTGGCGAGAGAAGTCTATGTTGTAATATCCTCAGCTGGGTGCAAAGATCAACCCTGCAGCTGGGTGTGCAAGGGGGGAAGAGAGAGAAAGAGAGATACCTGCAAGCTAAGAGTGCATATAGAAGTGTATGCTTCCATCTAATATATTATAAAGCCCATTTCTGTGGACGTAGCCCTAGGGAGAGGGTGAACCATGTATATCCTGTTGTTGTGTGTGATTGATTTTATGTTCTTCTGATCTCTAATATACTATTAATGCAACCTTGTGTTAGATCTGAGATATAGTTCACGCAGTAGGCTTAAGAAAGGCAAATAATAACTACATCTGTGTCAGAGTGTTGCCCTGGACCCATTTTGCATTTCCTCTAGTTGTAGACACCTATGTCCTACAACCCCCTATAGTTACTTCAGGTGAGACTGCATCTTCTTTTTAGGTGTTTTCGAAAGGGTTAGTAGGTAGGGCTTGTTAGTGCGCTATTAGAACTGAACTCGGGTCTGCCTGTGTGCCAACAAATGGTTCCATTGTCAGGAATAGGATCTTCTTGAGGGAATGTCAAGGTGGTTTCCATCGAAGAAAAAGATTCAGACGTGGATAGAAGAACAAGAGAATGACTTCACTGAATCTTAGAATAAGAACCCTAATATTAGTACAGAAGACTAGTTGGGAAGGTGTACTTTACTAATATACACAAGATTTTCTTTGGAGGAATTCATTAGGAGCTATACGAGTGGCTAGCTATATTAGCAGATACCCAATTTGAGATCAGACTCAGATCACCTGTGGTTTGGATATCGACGCTAATCAAGAAGGTCAAGAGAATTGATAATGTCATGTCAAGAGAAGTAGATCACTGGTTTGATAGTACCATCGGAAGGTATATCACTAAGTTTTCTATTGATAGAGTAGAATCATATAGCAAAGCAGAGAGATATTTCTTTAAGGTACCTAGAGGAAAATGTTTACAATTTTTGAAGTTGAATATCAAGATGCTATTGCATGAGAAGAACATCCTAAATATAAAGTAGTGGGTCATATTGAAAAATCTAATGTTCAAGAATTCAGACAGCGACAACGACACAGAGGCTAGACACATGTGCAGTGGGAGAACCTTTAGAGAAGTTCCTCTGGTGAACTTGTTTGAGTAGAATCATGAACCTCCAACACAAGGATAAGGGTTCTACAGTGGAGAAGAAGAAGAGCTATTGAACGAGGAACATTTAGAGTCCTCTAGGGAAGAAGAAAGGAAGACTGAAGAACCTCGCTGAGAAGAGTCAGAAACTTTAGGGACTGCGTAGACTATTGAAGTAAGTGTTATTATGCCCCCTGTTGTTTTAACAACATTAAGTAACCAGAGTAACCTAAGTTATCTGAACACTGAGAGCACTGGTACAAGTGGTTCAGTGCATACTCAGTCAGGAACCCTAGTAATATCTTTTGAA
>WSFP011588393.1:0-10286 GCA_009831015.1 Picea engelmannii | reverse complement strand
AGCAAAAGGATGGGAGCAACAAAAAATCTTGAAGGGACTCTAGGCAGAAATCCCAAAGATCAAGTAGATCATCTTCTTATTCTTCTTCTCACCCCACCTTATCAAAGTCACCAAACAAGGAAGCTTCTGCATTGAAGGAATCTTAAGACAAATCTAGTGCCTATGGGGGTAGACAAAGAGAAAGAGATCACACCAAGATGGATTGAAGAAATGAAATGAACAGAAATAACATATAGAAACTTAGAGGCTCAAGATGGATTATGAAGGCAAGTTTCCAACTCAAAACAAGCCTTGCGAACCCTTGAAGCAACCTGCAAATACTTGTGAAGAAACTACAAGACAAGAGCAAATGGTGAGTAGATAAGATAGATGAAACAAAATACTTTGTAATTCTACTACTCTACTCACTTAGATTTCACAATAATACTATTGGAAATCTACCCAAGCAAAATACTTTGCTTGGGAAATCTACTCTAGATCTAAAGAATGCATACACAAGTAAAAACCAAACAATATCACCTCAAATCATAGATGCACCAAGAATACTCTTTGACACGCCATTTGTCCTCCAAAGCTTTCTATTAACAAGTAAGAAGTTGCAGCAAGTACTTGCTACAAGTTCCTCTCCAAAAGTGAGAGCAAGAGAATGGATGAGAGCAAGATGGGAGAGATGAGGAGAGTGAGGAGAAAATTGGGTAGAGTAACAGTAGCAATAGAATTGGTGAGAAATGAGGGAGAGAGGGCACTCATTTATACTTGGAAAGGCAAAGTTACCCCTCTTGGATGAAAGCCAAGTGTCAAAACCCAAGCATGAGTGAGCATCTCAAGGAGGGGGGTGCATTTCTAGGGTTTGAGGTGAGGATTGATGAGATGGCATGAGGTGGAGGGGGAAAGGCTTAGTCAATGGGTGAGGTGGAGGGGGAAAGGCTTAGTCAATGGGTGAGGTGGATGGTCTAGGAGGGTGCACTAGGTGAGAGAGGGCCCCACTCCTCTTAATTTTTCATTTCCTAAAGTTTGCTCAAGGAGTGGGGCGCAACTTCCCTAGGGGGGGCAAATAATATGAAGTGAGTGTAAGAGTGAGGGGGTGTAAAAGGTTAGGAAAGGGGTTAGGATAGGATAGGCTAAGGTTTAGACATCATCTCCCACCTTTACTCTAACCATTTAGCTCAATTTTACAAAAAATGACATTTTGACTATGTCATGACTAGAAATTAAATTGTTGTTTTTCACTGACTAAGACTCCTCATGGACAAACACGTAGCAAAACTTGTCCAACTGAGTTGAAACTTGGTCCAAGGGTGTAGGGGGTCTCATTCCATTTCTTTTGAGCACAAATACCCCTAGCAAAAGCCTAGGGACCTAGTTTTTACATTTTTTATCAAATTTTAATTAAAATTACCCAACTTAGGCAATTTTAATAAATTAAAAAAAACCTATCTAGACTCGACGGAATTCCGCAAAACTTTAAGAGGTGTCTTACATGGTCATTTACAACATTCCTAGACACTAGCTACCAGAGGACGAAATCATTAGAACGCCTTTCACCACTTTGGAGGAATTATTGGTGGGAGTGAAAAACTCAAGGGAAATTAATAAGGTCGGTTAAGCCAAATTAATAACCTGAGGAAAAAAAACACTCAGTGAAAGGGACTCCTCTAATGATGAAGTCCTAAGGCAACTGACCTAACTATGATCCATGCAAACCCATTACATTATAATCCCATGCAGGGGAGCGGAAATTCCATTACAAAAAGATGTGCTGAAGGCCAAAAACTGCCTTGTAGAACCAATAAGTCTCTGACTTGGTAGCATCTGATGATGCATATCTTCATGGTACATGGAGTGGACCCCTAGTTGAATAGGTGGTCAACAGGGTGTAAGTTCGGTCCCGACCAGTCTGAAAAATTCTTGCCAGAAGCCTCCCATGAACCGACTGTCCCTATCGCTCACGATGGTTTTGGGAAACTGATACAGCTTAAAAACCTCCCTGAAGAATAATTATGCCACCTGTGTTGCTGAATATTTAGAAGGGATGGCAAAGAAATGGGCAAACTTTGTGAGCCTGTCCACCACCACATAGATACAATCCTTACCCTGTGCCTGGGGTAGCCCTATAATGAAGTCCATCGACACACTCTCCCATTTCTATTCTGGGACGGATAAAGGTTGAAGTAACCCGGTCGGATGGGTATGCTCTGCTTTGTTCTGTTGACAGTTAATACATTCTTTCACAAATCTCATAACATTGTTCTTGAGGCCCTTCCATTCAAACCTTTCTCTGATCTTCCCGTAAGTTTTTATGTAGCCCGAATGTCCTGATAATGGTAATCTGTGGGCTGCATGCATAACCTTCTCTTTTAGCTTAGATTATGTCCTTGTAATAGATGATGTCATCGATCACTCTATAGCAATCATCTTGGATTTGCCCATCTAATATCTCGCAAGCAAATTTACTTTTTGAATATTCTACCAAGAGGAGAGCTTTCCAATCTGTTGTTACATCCATGAGGAAAAATGTGGGTGGCATCCTGGAGAGGGCATCCGCCACTATGTTATTTTTCCCTTTCACATACTCAATCGAAAAATCATAGGCCTGGATCCTGTTGATCCACTTCTGTTGTCGCTCACTCAATTCCTTCTGATCCATGAGGAACTTCAAACTGTTATGATCTGTCTTTATTTTGAACCTGTTCCCCACCAGGTACTGTTTGAATTTGGCCAAGGCGTGCATGATGGCCAACATCTCCTTGTCGTATACTGAATAATTTCGCTCATACTCCCTAAGTTTTCGTCTCTCGAAAGCAATGGGGTGGCTATTCTGCATTAACATTGCCCCTATTTCGATCCTTGAAGCATCACGCTCAAGCACAAATGGCTGAGTGAAGTTTGATAAAGCTTAGCACAGGACACGAACTCATTACCTGCTTCATGTTTTCGAACGTCGCATGGGCCTCATCTGTCCAGTTGAAAGCTCCCTTCTTAGTGAGATCTATAAGAGGTGTCGTCAGCTGTGAGAACCCCTTAACAAATTTCCTGTAATAAGTGCAGAGGCCTAGGAAGCTCCTCAGTTCGGTCACATTTCTGGGGGTTGGCCACTCTAAGATTGCCCTGATTTTCTCTTGGTGAACTTGGACCCCATTTTCCCCAATTATATGCCCCAAATAAAGCATCTCGATCATACCAAATTCACACTTGGACTCTTTGGCGTATAGCTGTTGATCCTCCAAGATTCCTAGCACCTCGTCCAAATGCCTAAGATGTTCCTCCCAAGTCTTGCTATAGATGAGGATATCATTGAAGAAGACTAGTAAAAATTTCCACAACTGCTTATTGAACACGTGGTTCATGCAAGACTGGAATGTAGCGAGAGCATTGGTTAGCCCAAATGGCATAACCAAGAACTCATAATGTCCATAATGACATCGAAAAGCAGTCTTTGTGATGTCCTACTCCCGAACTTTAATCTGGTGGTATCCTAAATGGAGGTCAATCTTTGAAAAGTATTTTGCTCCCCTCGACTCATCCATCAGCTCATCAATCCTTGAAATTGGATACTTGTTCTTTATGGTCTTCTTGTTAAGGGCTCGGTAATCAATACACATCCTCAGAGTACCATCCTTCTTCTTGACCAACACTATCGAAAAAGCAAAGGGACTAGAACTAGGCCGGATGTGACCCATCTTTAGCAACTCCCTGATCGTTTTCTCTATCTCGTCTTTGTACACCTTGGGATGGCAGTAAGGGTTGGTTATGACTGCTTGAACCCCCTCTTCTAATTCTATAATATGCTCAAACCCTCTATCTGGGGGTACTCCTGGAGGAATGTCACCAAAAACCTTCAAGTGCTTACGAAGTAATACCTGAATGTTGTCTGGATGATGTCGATGACGATCTGGCAACTCCATGTCAGGGATGTAACACTCCACTGCCTAGTCTATGTCTCCATGCCACATCACTGCCTCCATGTTGTGCGATGATACAATCTTGGGTGGATACTGGTGCATTGCCTATAAAACTACCTTTTTGCCATCTGGTCCTGTGAACTCCATTTTCATGGCCCTCTGATCAGTCGTGTATTTTCCAAGGGAGTATAGCCACTGAACCCTGAGTACCACATTGGCATCCAGCACATCCACCACAAAGAAGTCATCTGTTAACATATAATTCCCCATGGTTATTTTCAACTTGGGAATCCAACTAATACATTCCATCTGATGGCCACCAAGTATGATCACTGTGAACCCCTCAAACTCATCTGTCGAGATCCCTCGCCTCTCCACCATGGCGGCATCTATAAAATTGTGGGATGCCCCACTGTCAATCAACACTGTAACCTTGTGCCCCTGCAGGACTCCTCTGACTATGAATGTGTGGTACCTAGGAAGTCCTGGCATGGATGCCATAACAGGGCCTTTAGCCCCAACCTGTGATGTCTCCTCACCTGATGCTTGGTGTCCCTGTTCTTGTTCCGACCCCTCATCCTCTGTATCACTGTCACTGTCGAAATAGACCTCGATGTAGTGGGCCTTGCCCACTGTGTCCTTCCCCGCACACCTGTGTCCTGGAACCCAAGGATCCTAACAACTGAAACATAGCTTCTTCTTCCTCAGCTCCCTTCTGGTCTCCTCATCCAATCTCGGTTTTCCTGCCCAATCCTTCTGAAATGGTTTGACTTCCTTGTTCTTCTGGGGGAAGGTGGTTTTAAGAGGGAACTTGCTCTTAGGAACAGCATCCTGCATGTCCCTAGCTCTACTGACTGCATCTTGCAGGGTGGATGGCTTATAGGCCTTGACCCAGCCACGCAAGGGTTCAGATAACCCCTTAACAAACAACATCACCAGTCCTGCCTCAGATATGTCTGCCACCATCACTGTTAATCTCTGGAACTCAGAGATAAATGCCTCGGGGCTACCTGTCTGTTTGAGCTGAGCCAGCTCTCGAAAATGAATCCTGGGGTCTTTCCTGTCAAACTTCTCAATGATCCTCTGTGTGAAGTCAAGGTATGATGTGATGCAGGACCCAGCGTCACTAAACCATGGTACCACCACTCATGGGCCTCGCCATCTAGGTGTAGAGTAGCCAATTTAATGGCCTATGTCTCTGTCATCTACTGTAGCTAGAAATATGTGTCCAGCTTCTATACCCAAGTCCTTGCCGAACATTTTGAGGACCCGTCGAAGTTGGGAATGGTCACTTTCCCCAGTGTATTCTGAAGCTCGGGTGCCCTTTTTGCCCCTCTTGGTCGATTCTTCTGCTTAAGATGGAAAAAGTCAATGAAGGACATAGCTGCCTGGAAGTCATTGCCCAACCTCCTGTACTCCTCCAAATAGGCCAAGTAAGAGTCATCCTGCTTTGTTGGCCCCTCCGATGCAACCTCGCCACTCAAGAACTGTAGCATGGTGGGTCTGGGTGTCTTGGTGTATAAGTGAGGGTTGCTCTGCATGGTAGTGAGAGAATGAGTCCCTTCCCCGTTGTTAGAGCCCCTTTCATCATTTTGATTTATTTTAGGTTGCCCTTCTATGGTGTTAAGTGCTAGCTGCCCCAATAGGTCCATCATCATCTTTTGGCCCTTGGCCAAATTGTTCATCATCTGGAAGAGACTGCCAATTCGTGGGTCTTCTTCTTCCCCCATGTGCTCCTTCCCTTTACCTGCTCCAGAATGTGCTATTCCTTCTTCACCCAACACCCCTTCTTCTCTATGCCCTTGAGGAGGTTCTTGAGATCTGTACCTACGCCTCTTGTATGTGACGTTTCTGTCATCTCCCCCTCTCATAAAACTTACTCAAAGCTTCCCTCAAACGCCACAGCTGTCGAGTAACATGCTCTGATACCACTGTAATATCCCCACTAGATATCTCTTTACGTTTGTGGTGATTTTTCTGAGTTTTAAGGTTGGTTTGTCCCTGATGTATTTCTTCAATTGGTTTATATCCAAACTGCTGTAAATGCAACCTTAATGTTTCTTTGCAAGAGACAACTTATAACAATTCGGAAGCAATACCCCATAGCACCCAAAACTGAAATGTATTACTGCACTTATAAAAATCAAGGGGAGTTGCTGCTTGTTTTAATTTAATATTGCGAAGGTCATAAATAAATTGTTATAGTGCTGATATAAAGAAACCTCCAGCAATTGTTTTACAACAGCAACAAGCAAATACAATGGAATGCTATGAAAAGAAAAACTGGAGTAAAGAAGATAGCCACACAGTGTAGAATAGACTCCGCCTACTAGAGATGCACCCCTCTGAGATATGCCTTCAGATATATATATTTATGAGCCAATAGAAGGAGAATATGAATCTTATGCACCCAGCATAAGTGATGGCACTTGCACAAACAGAAATGTTGATTCCTCAAAATAATGATAAGCTCCCACACGTAGATATGAGGAGAAATGCGCCCAGCTGTGAGGTAAATATCAGTCCTCAATCTGCAGTTATATTTTTTGTGCAAGGGTTCATAGATGCGCCCAGATTGGAGGTAAGGTGCCACCCAATAGATTTTATGGGCCTGCACTGATATACACACAAAAATCACTCCACCAATATGTCTATGCTGCGCCCAGACAGAGGAAGACACTCCCAGAAATGTTGTGGCTCAACTGTAGCAGCAAACTCGCCCAGATAATGCTGAATGAGTCTTGAAAAGGTAAAACTCGACCCCAATTAATAAATAATGCTCCTAGTGCTTCCCACAGCAAAGACCAAGAGGAAAATCGCTCCACAAAGATGATAACACTGCCCAGCACTGGTTGTCTTCAGTTCCCACACTGAAATCGCCCACTAACTTTAGAAATTGTGTCCCTGCTTGCTACAGATGAGTGAGGTAGAGAACCCATGCAGTAATGCTTGGTCCCCACTAGACTATGCACCCAGTTCCTCAGAAAAACACCCAGACTAAGGAAACTCGGCTTCACAAGAGAGAATCGACCTCTAGAAATGCGCCCCCACTGAAGGAAACTCGGCCTCTAAAGGAAGAACGACCTCCACACTTCCAACTCAGAATTTCAAGACGGAAACACACTTCGAATTAAGCACAATGAGAAACCTGTGATGATCTCTCCCTAAACTGATTAGGGTGTATAGTCTCAACACCGAAGCCAGGAGTAATGAAGGGTTTCTCCAAAACCCTAGACTCTTTTCTCAAGAGCTATCCAAAATCTTTTTCTCAAATGACAATGACAAGAATGAGAGGAAATTCCTCATTTTTCCCTTTTATGTTCACTTGAGCCTTTTTCCCGCTCCTTTATTATTTAAATGAAATAAAAGCCACTTTAGTGGGTTTCTCACTTTATAATTTTAAAGTGACTTTTAATTAGCCCAGGACCCTTGTCCCCTCTTCCCCACTTTTACTTTATAAAGTTCTCCTAGGCGAAAATATGTCCCCCAGTTCACTTTTCCACCTTAGCCCATGGGAACTTAATTACGCTAGCGGAAATCTCCCCTTGTGACTCTTAAGCGGATGGGGACATCACATAGACACACCTATTGTTGTGTCTGGTCTTGTATAAATAGAGGTGATTTCCCCATTGAGGAATCACACTCACACACTTGTCACTTGTCATTTGGAAATTTCAGACCTACTTGTACGGCTGAAGTGCACACCTCTCTTGGGCGCTAGTTTCAAGGTTGTAGAAGCACCCTCTTGTGTGCATCTAGGGTTTATGGTTGGGGGATCTTCTCTTGAGAATATATCAAAGGATTGTTGGGTTTTTCTCCCTTGATGAGAAGGGTTTTCCCAGGATATTTCTTGTGTTCTTGTGCATGGTAATTCTTCTTGTGATATTGGTTATTGCAGCACTTGTGTATGGTGTAGCTGCATTTGTTTATGGTTCAAGTACATGCTAAATGAAATAAACCTCATGCTTGAGCCTAGCATAGTGAAAATTCAACAGGTTCTAGTGGACTTGCCATAATCATTCTATCTAAGAAAAGGTTAGTGTGCTCGGGGGTGGCATAGTGAATGGCTATGGTTGGGTGACAATGATGTGACATTGTCTATGGTTAAACAAGCATACCAAAATTTTAACAAAGAGTGGAGTGAGGTGGTGATTGACTTGATTGTATCCTTAGGCTTCCCCTTCAAGTAAGGTTCGACTTTTCCTTTATGGAGTGTCTGAACGATAACAGGTTGACTAAGTATATGGACACACTTAGTTTGTCATTCTTTTATGAAGAAATGTTAGGGAACCCTTATAAGACACACATACCAACAAGTAATACGAGGTGTTTTTAATTTTTATGTAAGCTCTTGTCCTTTTGTTCATAATTGTCCAGCAAGGAAGACCTTGGTCCAATTGTGGCCAGCAAGGTAGGTTACTATTTTCTGTTGGTCTGATTGTAGCTGGCAAGGAAGACCTTGGTCTAGTTGTGGCAAGCAAGGTAGACTATTATTTTCCCTTGTTCTAGTTGTAGCCAGCAAGGAAGACCTTGACCTTTACCATTTTATCATGCTGTGCATTGTTCCAATGTTTTCTGTACATGCCTCAGTCTCTAGTAAAGAGACATTAAACAAGGAAAGACCATCTGCTTTTTGAAAATTTTCAATAAAATTCAAAATTATTAAATAATCAGAAAATGTTATTCAGCTGATTTTGATCTCAGAAGATTTGCATTCATAGCTTCAGCAAAAGTTCTAGTTGCAATATTTGTCCTCTCCAACAAACAAAGTTATTTTCTTATTTCCACTGTAGTAAATTTATCAATTGTTTGCTTCCACGTCCAGCTTTTAATCCCCACTCTTGTTAGCATCTTCAGCTGAAAACATCTAACAAATAATTACAACGTATTTGAAACTTTGAAGACTAATCAGCCTCTTGAAGTACAATGCAAAGCTGGGATTTTTACAAAAGGTCCATATATATTCCAACTACACTATTGAGTCTTTGCCTCACCAGATTCCATATTTGTTTTTTATTTCATTTATCTGTTAAGCTAAAATATTCCCTTGAGTCGAGCATGACTCTAGGATCTTCTTTTACTAATGTTTTACCTACTAATGTACATTATTCCGAAGAAACAAGAATAATGCAGGTGTGCAGTATTCATCCCACAAAAAACGTCAGGGAGTTCATTCCCACTACATATACATATTAAACTTCATACCAATTACTCTGTTCAATCCCACAATCAAAGATAAGTTGATATAGGACTTACCAGCACTTCTTCTTGATAGCTAGAAAATGCTTTTGCCAAGTCTTGCATACAACTTATGATAGCATTGTGCACCTCTTTGCCCCCTATCAAGCAGAGTCTGCAATACATGGGCACAAGAAAAGGGCCAATCTAAGAATCATATTACAGAGTGTTATAAACTTTCAAAATAGTTCTACTTCTAACAAATTTTGCAACATAACAAAGAAGGTATATTTCATCTTTATCAATGCAGAAGCTTTAAGCGTGGAGCCCTTGCAATCACATTTACAGAACAAAAGCAATTTTAGATCAGTGTATCATTGTCAAGCATTTTAGATCTTTTTGAAATTCAAAACAAGTCATAGCCCACAACTTGATGCAAAAACAAGAGTTAGTTTCTGCTTGAGTGGCGAATGTTGTATTTTATAAAAATTGATGTAAGTGTTCATGAGAAAGGAAGAGAAATAATGAAAAGAAGAAAGTGCGCCTCTTGCTGACATATTAACAAGGTCAACAGTTCACATTAGTAACATATGAAAACATACCTCTATGTCTTCTGATACTACCGTATGGTGGTCTGGCTAAACAGGGTGCATCAGCAAAGATGGCATCCAAACAGCACTTTGCAACTATAAATAACCCCATCTTCCTCATTTCATTGTCAATTCATTACCCATGCATAATATTAGAGATATGATGCTTGAGTTTTATGGTGGCATTAAAAGGGAAAACATCAAGAGAAATGAGATGCTGCCTATCAGTCGTAAAATTTTCTTACTTTCCTGATTTTCCTGACAAATTTAGGTTTAGCGAGCCAGCCTCATTTTTGCTGCAACAACCTAACTTTTGGGACAAATTTGAGGAATTAAGGGATAAGCAGGGTGTGTCTGAAATGGGAGAATAGCATCATAGTTATCTTACTCATAATTATGTCGAGTATGGCATTTCGTCGAACACTCAGTTATGTATGCACCATATTTGTGCTGACAAAGATTTGGGCAGTCAATACATGTCATACAGTATTGGCAAGTACCCAACAAGTATGTCAAGTATCCCAAGTCAACACTTGCCATACTTGCAAGTAATTTCCTGCATTAAACATAAAGTTTATGTGTTTCTCCATACTTTTGAACATGTTGAGTACCCTCA
>WSFP011588392.1:0-10286 GCA_009831015.1 Picea engelmannii | reverse complement strand
TTTTAATAAATTAAATGTTGGAAGACAAATGGAACAACCAGGTTAAAAATAGTTAACCATGACTCCATGAGTGGAGAACAGGTTTGAGTTACCTCAGAGATGATTTTTACAAGTGGTAGAAGTTGAATTTTACCACTAGAAGCCCCTAAAAATCAGGTATTTTTAAAGCTGCAAAATTCCCCAAGGAGGGAAACGAATGGAACGACCTAGGCACAAGAATATACACAACATATGTGGGAGGTAGGACACTACTTAATATGTTGATGAACTGAGAATTGTTTGTTGTTATGAGCACTTGCAGTGTGAGGAAAAGAATATTTTGATATGTTGATGGTGACTATAGCTAAGGAGTATAATTCAGTTTTCCCTTATGGACTCATGGTTAGGTTATGGGGTGATCGAGACAAGTGATTGTGGTTGTTCTGTTCTACGGTTGGGTGGAACGTGGTTGTTCCTCCTTTTTTCCAGCATCAAATTTTTCATATATGTATTTCATTTGTGTATTTAAATTTTTGGTACTATGTTAATCATGTTTTGTAATTGATACAGTTGTTTCCATATCTTATTTTATTTCATTTAGAAAAAAAAAATGTTTGAAAGAACTGTATAGCCATATTAGTTGATATGGGTTGCCACTCTGTAAAATAGTTGTAGTAGTATGTTATTAACAATGTAGTTTATATATCTAATTCACAACTAATGAGGAGCTTCAGATCAATTTGAAATGCGGAGCCGAAGGGTTAGGGTTTTGCAGAGATCTTGCACTACGTGGTTCCAGCCGTGGCCCCGTCGGGGCTCATGTCTCATATGGAGGGAGGGCTGGCAGGTGTCTCCTACAGTCAAGCCACAGTGAGCGGGAATGTTGCTGCGAGGTCGAAGCGGCCGACCTTTGAGCCACCACTCGACCTGCGCTCGAAATTACTAGAGGAGGGCACGTTCAAGGACCGAGAAATGGATATCGACCCAGAGAAAGGAGCTATCCCCCCCACTGCGTCAACTCCATGAATGCCTTGTAAGTGTATTCCACAGGCGCCACAAGCCCCAAAATATGTGATTAACTCACCACGCATAGAAGAGCAAAAGCAATACATGAGAGACTATTCCCTAGTGGGAAAGTTCCTAGGGCGCTAGCCCTCGAAGCGAGATCTGATTAAATGGATACAATACTGGTGGAAGCCAAAAGATCACTATGAGTTGCAGCTCGGATCTAAGGGGTTTTTCACAACCATCTTCCACAACCTTGAGGATCGTAACCGCATCTTCGATGGGGGGCCCTATTTCTTCAACTCAGCGGGTCTCCTCTTGCGATTCTGGACAGAGAAGTTCAGCCCTGAAAAGGAGGACTTCTCTCATGCACCTGTATGGATCAGATTATACTCCCTCCCACAGGAATTTTGGCTAGAGGAGGTACTGGCTGGCATAGGCAATACGATTAGCATTTATGTTAAGTCATCTGAAGCCACCAAGCAAAGGCGCTACACCTCTTATGCATGAATCTTCATGTACCTGAATATAACTAATCCACTCCCATGATCCATCATACAAGAATATCATGATGAGGATTGGACCCAAACCATCGACTATGAACACATCCCATTTCGATGTCGGAAATGCCACGAGCATGGTCATCTTTTAGAGAGTGCCCCCTCAACACTATTCACAAAGAAGGGATTCCAGAAAGTGGCAAGGACAATGACGGCTTCATTCAACCAACAGGGAAAAGATGACCAGGAAGAAGGAAGCAACCAACTCAAGTAAGTAAAGATCCCTCAACTAGCTATAGATTTACAACTTTACAAGACCAACCAGAAAGCCCCGCAAACCACATGCAACTCAATGAACCACCTCCGGCTAATGGCTCTCATGCGACCAAACAAGGGGAGGAAAAATACCCACTGAGTAAAGGATCAGATCTCATTCCCCCAAACGTGGCTCAGGAATCGTAGGATCCTTTGGAGACAGAGGACGGAGACGCAAAAATGGAGTTGGAGGAGCCGGACCTAGCGAGAGTAGATTTGGAGCACCTCGAGCATGCCTATAGGCAGCAAAAACTATACACCATACCTAGATATCAACTACAAAAAGTGAATAAAGTCTTCCTTAACTCCTCAGCTGGATCCTCGACAAGGGCTAGCCAAGGGCTAGGAATACAGACCTGTCAATCAAAAAACACAATTAAATCTCAGAAAGACGAAAAGAAAAGGGGGAGGAAATCCACCAACAAGCTTATTCAAGAAATAGGCCACTTCATGGTAAACTCAGGGAAAATCCACCTGATCTTGGACAACTTCCCTCCTCTCCCCACCCCCCCATCATCATGAATATCATCTCATGGAATATTAGAGGCCTCAATGGGTGTAGCAAGGAAAAATTGCTACGAGATCTGATCTTAGTGGAAAAACCTGATATAATTCTTCTGCAGGAAGAAAAATCCACCTCAGAAGATGTCGACAAACTACTCCCCTACTGTTGGAAGCAAGGGGAAGCAGTCTTAGTAGGGGCCATAGGAACAACAGGCGGACTGACCATCCACTGGAACACAAACTCAGTAATGCTAGAAAAATTCACCGCCACAAGATGGTCCATCACAGTAGACTATAGACTCATTGGATCAAATAAGTCGTGACACTTGACTAATGTATATGGCCCGGCTAGCATAAGGGAGAAGCAAACCTTTCTCAGAAATTTGAACTACTTATCCACTCTAAATCAGCACAAGAGATGGATTATTGGAGGAGATTTCAATATCATCCGCAACCTGGAGGAGAAGAAAGGGGGATCAAGACGACTGGATCGAGAAACCAATGAATTCAACAACCTCATAGATAACCTTCACCTTATTCACTTGGAAACCATCAATGGCGCTCATACCTAGACAAATAGAAGAACTGGAACACACCAAATTTCTTGGAAGCTCGACCGGTTCCTCATCTCAGATTCTCTCATGTTGGAAGGCACAACTATGGAGGCTACCATCCTGAATCTCTCAGGTTCATACCATTGGCCTATTTAGCTCTGGCTGGATATCCCAACCACGTCGGGGAAAAAACCATTCTGATTCGAACAGTTCTGGCTCGACCACCCCGATTTCCAAGCAAACATACAGAACTGGTGGAGGGAGGCAGAGGTCCCTCAAGACTAAAAAATGTACAGATTCCAACAGAAGTTAAAGAACCTTAAACAACTTCTCAAGTTCTAGAATAAGAATACCTTCGGCAACATCTTTGACTCCCAAAGGAAATTATCAGAATGCATGAGCGAAATTCAAATTTAGATCAGAACACAGGGGCTAACAAATGAACTAAAAGCCCAAGAAGAAACAATAAATCAACAGCTGGCGGCTAGGAAAAGACAAAAAGAGATTCTCTGGAAACATAAGTTGTGCATCCGATGGCTCAAGGAGGGGGAATGCAATACCAAATTCTTCCATAGGATGGTCATCCACAGGCGACACACCAACAAGATCACGAGCCTTATCTCTGGAATTGGGGAGACCCTTCATTCCCACGAAGACATTGAAGAATCTTTGATCGAATACTATAAATATCTCCTAACAGAACCTATCCTGGATAGACATGAGGCCATTGCTAAGATCACTTAGCATGTTCCCTCCCTCGTTACTCGGGAGAAAAACTCAGCTCTTCTCTGGACTATTTCAATTGAGGAGGTGGATCAGGTGCTCCAGGACACACCCAAATGCAAGGCCCCATGACTTGATGGCTTCACCAACAACTTCTTCCATCATTGTTGGCCCATGATGAGGGTCGAGGTGTGGGAAATTCTAGAAGATTCCAGAGCCATGGGACAGGTCCTCCAAGAACTAAATGAAACCTTCCTGACCCTCATACCCAAAGAGGGGCAGGCGCATCACCCACAATAGTTTAGACCTATAGCTCTTTGTAATGTAATTTATAAACTCCTGACAAAGGTAATTGCTAGAAGACTCAAACCTATCTTACCGACAATTATCTCCCTAGAACAATCAAGCTACGTTGAAGGCAGAAAAATCATGGACAGTGTCATCCTCGCTCATGAAGTGATCCACTCTCTACAGAAAACCAAAACTCCAGGTATGCTCCTCAAATTGGATCTCTCTAAAGCCTTTGACAAGATAAGCTGGGAATACATGCGGATCATGCTCCTCGCCTTTGGCTTTGATCAAAGTTGGGTCTCTTGGATTTTGAATCTAACCTCTTCGGATTTCTTCTCCATTATTGTCAACGGAGTACCCTGTCGACCTTTTTCTCCCTCAAGAGGAATCAGGAAGGGGGATCCTCTCTCCCCATTCCTCTTTATCATCATGGTTGAGAGTCTGGGACACTCCATCTGGGTAGCATTTGAAAGAAACTTGGTGACTGGCTTACCCTTGCATGGCATCTCCCCTCCCATCTCGCATAGTTAATTTGTGGACGAATCGCTTCTAATGGGAACCCCAATAGTCCGCGAAGCCAAATCTCTTCTTGTCATCCTCCAAACCTTCTCAAACGCCTTGGGGTTGGACTGCAATAAGGAAAAATCCAAAAAAAAATTCTTCAATACACCACCTCCGATTCAGGTCCACATCACTGAAATATTAGGTTTCAATAGAAGCTCCCTTCCATCCAAATACCTCTACATCCCCCTGATTGACAATGCCCTTCATAAATCCTCGTGGGAACACCTTATTTCCTCCTTTACCAAAAGGCTCTCCTCCTGGACCTTCTGAGTGTTAAATCTTCCCAGTCGTCTCGTTCTTCTCTGAGCCGTCCTTCAAGCCCTTCCTATTTACTCCTTTTCAGTGCTGGCTGCACCTAGATCTGTTCTCACAACCATCAAAAATCTATAGAGAAAATTCTTTTGGCAAGGCATCAACTTAGGTAGGAAAATGGAGCTGGTCAGCTGGGATAAATTATGCCGACCCAAGGACCAAGGTGGCTTAGGGCTATAGGACCCCCTCATTATGAACAAAGTTTTGAGTGCCAAAATTTGGTGGCGGTGGCTCAAGCATCCCCAGGACCTCTAGGCCAGATTCTGGAGGAAAACATATACGCCAAATGCAGCGGAAAATAACCTAATTTGATGGAATGGAGAAGGCCTCGGCTCCCTGATATGGACATCGGCCAGGCAAAAAAAGCAACTGGTTACCCGAAGCGTCTTTTGGGAAATACGAAATGGGGAAAGTGCTCTCTTCTGGCAGGATTCCTGGCAACAATGGCCAGCTCCAGACAACAATGGTTGGGAAAGAGACATCTACCCACAAGCTACTTTAGCGGGCCTAACGAGAGTTCCTGACTACTGGCAGGACAATTCCCCCGAAGACACTTGGTGCAGCTGGCACCTGGACAAGGAACGCATCAATCTGGGAGTGCATGTGGACCTAGCACCCTGGCACAAGGAAATGGCCAAACGAAAAATCCACAAAATAGAAGGAGAAGATATTCTTCGTTGGGGACACTTGACAAAGGGTACCTACAGCATGTAGGAGGTGTATCAGATCATGACTCAGGTAGACCCTCCACCCACTAAGGATGTTTGGCGCAAAATCTGGAGCCTTGAACAATGGCCAAAGATCACCCTCTTTCTATGGCTAGTCTCCCACTCTAGCATACTTACTTGGGACAACCTATCGAAAAGAGATTTTGTCGGGCCTTCCATCTGCATGCTCTGTGAAGGGGCCGCAAAAACCATGAATCATCTCCTCAATTCTTTTCCTTACACCACCCAACTCTGGGATCAAGAAACACTCATCATGTGCAAGTCGGATCGACAAAGGGAGAGTGTAATCGATACGATCACCAACTGGAGAGACTATTCTTTCCATTCCCCCCTCCTCAATCGCATTTGGCAACTTCTTCCAGGCTTCATCCTCTGGAAAACTTGGAAAGAAAGGAAGAGGAGGATCTTCCGAAACCTCTCTCTCTCCTGGCAACAGTGTTGGCATCAATGTCGCCGCAACATCCTGGAGACTATCAATCTTCAACAGTGGACCAGAGATAACACGCACAACACTCCTTCCGAACTTTTAATCCTACAATAGTGGAAGCCTCTTCCTTCTTTCCCTCCTCTACCCCTCTCTTCTCCCTCCGCCCCCTTTATAAGCCCCTCCTTTTGGTCCCCCCCCCAAGCTGATTTCATAAAACTTAACTTTGATGGAGCCTCTAAAGGCAATCCAGGAGCAGCAGGCTATGGGGTAGTCTTCCGCAACCACCTAGGGCACATCATTCTAATCAATGCAAAAAACCTAGGGCATTCCACAAACAATGTCGCAGAACTCTGGGGACTCATCCACGGGTTGCAACTAGCCACTGACCACAATTTTAACAAATTAGTAGTTGAGGGGGATTCACAGATCATCATCAATTTGCTACGCAAAATTCTAAATGGAGAAAACCTGGACAAAATATCGCCTAGTTGGAGGTTCTCACATGGCTTACAGATGGTCACCACCCTAATGAAACCAACTCAGGTAGTAATCCCAGCCCATGTTAGAAGAAAGGAGAATCAAATCGGAGACGAGCTAGCCAATATGGGCACTACTTGGACTGGTCTTGATCTCCTCTGCAATTCAGCTTTGGAACCTGATCACCACATTCTCCAGCAGTGTATCCGCAAAGCTGGATTAGTGGACACACCCCCGGATGGGGTGTTATTGCATCCCACGCGGCACGATAAGGAGGCAAGGCATAGCCAACAAAGCACAGAGCCACATGAACGGCTCGTGCCTTTGCCCGCCACCCTACTCAGGCATTAAATAGCCATTAAACATGGCGTGGGGAGAACTTAAACACTTCCCTCCTCCCCTCTATGCTCACTCCATGGCTTCGTTCTACCTGCTTCTCATCTGTCCCTATGTGGGCCTCAATTGGCATCCCTCTTGGCAGCCTCCGTCTGAAATTTTTGAGACTTGTGGGTTCAGTATATCTTTGGTCTGGCTGCAGGCTTCCTGTCTACCCCCCTTGCACCTGACGCCCTTTAGCTAATTTACAACGCGAATCATGCCTCAGACTCGAGGGCGCCCGTGCAAAGGCTCCCCATGGAAACCTCGCTGACCCTCTGCTTCGCCTCTAGCCTTGCATACCTCTTGTTCCTCTCCCTCCATTAAGTTGGACTCAACTCCTTCTTCTTTCGCTTTGGCAGCTACACATTTTGATAGCCTGGCTATCATTCCCAGGCCATCGACCTCCAACTCGAGCCACCTCCCGGAACCGCCCTTGTTAGAAACTCTGCTCGCACCAACTCCTATCACTGTTGGGATGATTATGGGGGGACCACCTCCAGGTAAGCCTCAGAGCACTGAGAACCAACCCCCGAACCCTTTCTCTGATATGCAGCTTCGGGAAAGCATGGAAATTCTATTTGGCTTGGTATTCGAACTTCGCTAGGGGGTGGAGGATGTCCAATTCTGCTTGCTCACAGTGGATGGAAAGATAGAAATCTTGCTCCAGCTCCTTACTTCTCTGCAAGAAGCCATCCCCTCGGACCTCTTCGGTGAGGCTACGACAAGGGAACTCGAGGGCGCAGCTAATGATGGGAAGACCCCGGAGCAGAATTCAGCAAGAGATGAGCAGCATGGAGTCAGGCCTGCGGAGGAAGTGAAGGGGATGGACATAGGACGTGACATGAAGTAGGACACCCAGCCATCTGCCGGAGGGACTGGAGGAGGTGTGGACGCG
This sequence comes from Picea engelmannii, assembly GCA_009831015.1. Classification (NCBI taxonomy): domain Eukaryota; kingdom Viridiplantae; phylum Streptophyta; class Pinopsida; order Pinales; family Pinaceae; genus Picea; species Picea engelmannii. The sequence continues at coordinate 2,634 of WSFP011588392.1, read as the reverse complement.
GTGAAGCAGTGGGATGACCAGGTGACATATGTCGAGGAGGAGCCATGGTCAGAGGCTGTCCATGGCACCTGGCCAGGATTCCTACCAAATGTTTGAGGTCTTTAGCACTTTTCCAGTCTCTTTGGCATCTTTACTTTTAGTTGATGTCCAGTTAGTTCTGAACAAGTCACTTGGTCTATTACACTTTTTATGTTTGACTTCCAGGCTGGCTGGACTGGTTTCCCCTCTGTTGGGGCAGTCCAGTAACTACAACTAAGTATATTCTCTGTACTCTGTATCTCTTTTTGGTCCAGGAAGGCCCTTTATATATAACACCACTAACTTACAAAAAAAAAAACAATGTAGTTTATATATATATATATATATAAGCATAAAAAAAACTATTTTATATTTGATGTTGTTATGTTGAACAAAAGAATAACAATCCCAATACATGTTTTGTCCAATACGAAAGACAATTGATACGGTAGAGTATAGGTCATTGAAAAAAAATGATATACATCTTTATTACCATCAATATTTCAAGGATCAAAATGTTATAGTTGAATTCCTTAAATACCATGACTCCTTATCTAGTCGAAAGAAAAATTTAAAGGACTATATAAAACTGTCCTCAAATTCTTGCAAGGATTGGTGGAAGAAGATAGAACCTGAATACCTTTTTTGGACTGGTCATGCACTTCTCAAAGTGATTTGGTTTTTCTAACAACCTATAAGAAACACACAAAAGAATTAGTAAATTACTAATGTACGAAATTATTAAATATGCATCAAATAAAGAATCCAAAATACTTAACTTGGATTTCAATGTCGTTATTGAAGCATCATCGCTGCCATGCGAAGCGATCTATACAATACCAGAGAAAGGGAGTGTGTGTGTTATCCATCTCATAGGTTCCCTCGCAAGACAAAGGGATCCATCATCTATTTATACACATGCAAAATTATTATTCCTAGCATAAGTATTAAAACATAAGAAAATATTTCAATTGAGAATAGTGATCTTGATAACCTATAGGTTATAATTTTGATAAAGTAAAAATATTGAAAAAGTAAAAGGGATATCAACGGAAACGAAAATTAGAGATATAATAACCAACAAATATTACTTTGGAGAAGAGTAATTAAACTCCTTACAGAGGGCTGAAGTACTGTGAAAACAATTATTTAAACAAAGCTACCTTATGCACAAACAAGAATAATACTTATAGTAAAGGAGATAGTAAGTACGAATATTGGACAGAGTATTACCATTTGCAAACTTGACAAATTATACAATATTTATAATTAAATAACTTTAAACTGGAAATACCACATCGACGCTTGGGAGGTGATCGAGGTATTTGAAGAATTCAGTAAGGACCCAAGTCTTTGTTAAAAGGAAAAAATGAAACTATGTCTTGATTTAAACAAATAAGAGAATCTTGTAGGTTTCAAATAGAGTTGTCAAAGGCATGTGAGATCCTCAAAACTGTGTATGGATTGAATCCTATTTCGTCAAGCTACTATTCAAGAGCATGGGTAATCGGTGTATAATGGAGATAGGGCACGATACTCCTCAGCAAAGATATATATTAACTAGTAAACTTTGTATAAAGAGGCGTCGTATCACTTTCAACGATTAAGGGTTTAATGTTTCCCTATAATTACATAGTGAAGTTATATAATATTCAAACTGAGTAAATAATCAAAGCCTATAACAAAACTATTTAGTATATGAAGGTTCAAAAAACATGACCGAAGTTAAGAACACAAGAATTATTACGTGACCACGAACTGACTTAGGGTTACGCGTTATAAGCCTTAATACTGTCGATTATGGTATTCCTTACACAAAAAACACCCTAAGGGAAGGCGACAGAGAAATGTACTACATAGACAGAGAAAAATGAACACCCTTACAACATAGATAGAGAAACACTCCACAGAGAAATGTATTACATAGATAGAGAACAATGAACACAGGTACTCCATAGACACAGAAACAGTCCATAGAGAAATGTATTGCATAGATAGAGAACAATGAACATAGGTACTACATAGACAAAGAAACAATCCATAGAGAAATGTATTCCATAGAAAGAGAACATACTGCATATATGGAGAAACATTCCACAAAGAAATGTATTGCATAGATAGAGATATAGTGAGAAAGAGTTATGCATAGACACAGAGACATTCCACAGAGAAATGTATTACATAGACATAGATATAATGAACACGCATTCTGCATAGACAGAGAGACATTCCATAGAGAAATGTATTGCATTGACAGAGAAACAGAGAACATGAAATATGCATAGACAAATATTTATTTCCAGAGAGAAATATATTGCTTAGACAGATAAACATCCCATGGAGAACACACATTCTTCATAAACCTAAAGGACTTCCATAGACAAATAAAATTACATAGACAAAGGGTTATTGTCATAGAGAACACATTGTGTAGAGTATTTGGCATCACAGTAAAACATCCCATAAGGGAATCTGTAAAATAAAGAAAGGAATGATACATAGCGTGTCTGAAATACAAGGAATGCATCATGCAACAAACGGTTGGACAAATATTTTTTTAATTTTTTTTTTCCTTCAAACCTAAATAATGCAATGGCATCGAAACAATGAGTTTGT
>ML919592.1:9127-19413 GCA_009831015.1 Picea engelmannii | reverse complement strand
TGTGACTGAATGAATGTGTTTTTGTGTCTGATTAGTTGATGAATGTTGAACAAATGAAGTGGCTAAGTAAATATGATGTACCACATGCATGCATAGAATGAATGTTATACTGGATGTTAAATGAACCGAATAAAGGTTAAGGCGCAGGTCTCGCTTAGTCTTAGTATAATATACAAGATATAAAATGTATGCAGAACAAAAATAAAATGCTAGTAATGGAAGAATAACAACAATATAACCAGAACAATCACCACAATAGCACTGAAATGATATAAGAATAACTACAAAAATAACACTTTGATTATTGAAAGCAATGTTCATGGGCCTCTTCGAGGGCGCAACCTCCATTTGAGCAGAGCTCTATTACAATAATATCCAAGCTAGGGTTATCATACCCTCGACTCCTATTTATACTAAATATGTCAATCAAAATAACATCTATAGGAAGATCCTTCTAGAAGAGGAAGCTTCTATTAGATCTTCTTACATTCGACTTATTCTATTTTATTGCAAGGCCTTATTAATATTGACCTTTATTACATTCGAATATATTGTTATACCTATGTGTGGGTTAGGACTCTAACATGTCCTGTCCCTTAAAAATAGTCTTGTCCTCAAGGCTTGAGATGTGGAAATTGCTACAGAATGGTAGTTGATTCCCAAGTGGCATCTACTGGAGTTGTAACTTTCCACCAGATTAGCACTTCCTTGATGGTTCTCTGACGCAAGTGATGTTCACACTGGTCCAAAACGGCTTGTGGCTATATCCAAATGGATCCTTCTTTGGCTAACTCAGGAAGGTTGTATTGAATTTGGCACTTAGTTCCGATCACCTTCTTTAAGAAGGAAACATGAAAAACAAGATGTAGCTTCGAATGACTAGGCAAATCTAACTGATAGGCCACCTGTCCCACATGCTTGAGAACTGTATGAGGACCATAAAATTTGGGTTCTAGCTTCTGACAATGCTCGACCTTGAGGGAATTCTTCTTGTAAGGTTGCAGGCAAAGAAACACCTAATCCCCTTCTTCAAATTGACGTTTAGAGCGACCTTGATCTGCCTGTTTCTTCATGCGATTTCGTGCCATGAAAAAATTCTCTTTGAGAGTATGGAGAATAGCCTCTCGAATTGTAAGTGTTTGGTCAACTTCCTATACCTTCGAGACACCAAGTAAGTATGAGAGAACTAAAGGTATATTTTGTCCATATACCGCCTCAAAAGGAGTCATGCGTGTAGCCGTATGATATGAAGTTGTACCACCATTCAGCTAGGGGTAACCATTGAGCCCACTGATTTTGCTTTTCCAAGGAAAAACACCTCAAATATGTTTCCAAACACTTTTTAACAACTTCTGTTTGACCATCAGTATGGGGATGATAAGCTGTACTAATATGCAATTGGGTGCCTTGTAGCTTGAACATTTCTTGCCAAAAACTGCTTTTGAAATTTGGGTCGTGATAAAAAACAATAGAGTGTGGCATGCCATGAATATTGAAGACCTGATACATGAAAATTTAAGCCACCGTGGATGCTATAAATGGGTGTTTAAGAGCATAGAAATGAGCATACTTGGAAAGGTGATCAACAACCACCATGATCACTGATTTATTGCCCAATTTGGGTAAGCCTGTAATAAAATCCATAGAGATGTCCTTCCAAATAGTAGGTGGAATCGGGACTGGTTGTAGTGTGCCCAGAGATTTGACTGTTTCTCCCTTGTTGCATTGACACACATCACATTCGACGACAAATTTATGAATTTTCTGTTTCATACCATCCCAGAAAAAAGAATGTTTGAACCTGTCATAGGTTTTGGTCAACTTGGAGTGCCCCGCTGTCGGTGTAGCATGAAGCTCAGAAAGTACCGTGGATTTAAGCTTTGATTGTTTACTTAAATACAAATGGCCTTTGTATCAAAGCTCATCATGGAGCCAATAGTAACCAGGGGGAGCTAGAGCATTGGAATGCAATTGTTGGAATAGTTGCGAACTTTTGGGATCTTGTAGCCATTCCTGGTGAATGTCTTTGAGCCAATCTAGTACAATGAAGGAAAGAGAAAAAATGGATCCTTCATCTTCATATTTGTGGGAAAGTGCATTAACAACCACATTTTATTTTCGTTTCTTGTAAATGATCTCATAATCATAGCCAAATAGCTTAGTTACCCATTTTTGTTGTTTGGAGGAGGAAATGCATTGTTCCAAAAAATACTTGAGGCTTTGATGGTCTATCTTTATTTGGAAGCGTTGCCCCAATAGATAAGGGCGCCACAAAGAAATGACATGTAGAATAGCCAAAATTTCATTTTCATAGATAGATTTGCCCAAATTTCTTTCAGATAGTTGTTTGTTGGTAAAGGCCAAAGGCCGACCCTCTTGCATAAGGACAACACCAATTCCTTTCCTTGAAGCATCACATTCCAAGACAAAGGTCTTTGTGAAATCGGGAAGGGCCAAGACTGGGGTGTTGCACATGGCCATATTCAAGGTTTGAAAAGCTTGAGAAGCAGCTAGAGTCCAAGTAAAAGAGTTTGTTTTTAGGAGAGCAGTGAGAGGTGTTGCATTCTTTCCAATTTTTAACAAACTTGAGATAATAACCTATTAAGACAAGAAATCCATGCAATATTTTGAGAGTATTTGGGTGAGTCTAGTCTTGCATAGCTTCAATCTTTTTAGGATCCACCCTGACGCCATCCTTTCCAACCAGATGACCCAAGTACTCTACTTCTGAGGTGCCAAAAGCACATTTAGACTGCTTCAGGAAAAGTTGGTGCTCAGAGAGAAGATGGAGAACTAGATCCACATGAGAAAGATGTTCTATCCAAGTCTTTCTATAGATGAGGATATCATCAAAGAAAACTAAGACAAAATGATGGAGAAAAGGACGAAAGACATTATTCATGAGGCTTTGGAAGGTGGAGGGGGAATTACACAAGCTAAAGGGCATGACCAAAAACTCATAGTGGCCCTCATTAGTTCTAAAGGCAGTCTTGGGAATGTATTCCTCTTTCATACATATTTGGTGGTATCCTGAATGAAGATTAAGTTTAGTAAAGAATTGGGCACCACTCAGTTCATCTAGGAGGTCATCAATGACAGGAATGGGAAATTTTTCTTTAATGGTAAGTTTGTTGAGGGCATGAAAATCAGGACACATTCACCAAGAACCTTCTTTCTTCAGGACCATGAATATAGGAGATGATTAGGGGATCGTACTAGGGTGGATAATGCTTGCATTAAGGAGTTCCTAGACCATTTTCTCAATTTCATTTTTTTGGGAAAAGGGGTGACGATACGTACTAATATTGGGAGGAAGGATTCTAGGTACAAGGGGAATGGAATTATCGTGAACACCCCAAGAAGGAGGGATTCCCTAGGGAGTGGAAAATACCACTTGATGTTTAGAAAGGATGGCTTGAAGGTATTGTAGCACCGAGTGTGTTTTTGTTTCTTGTATGGCATGGATTTGAGCAATAACACTAGAATGACCCTTTTTTAGCATCTTTTCCATGCAATGGGAACTAATGATCTCAAGTGAACTGACAATGATGCCTTGGAACTTATATTGGTGGCCCTCTTGGTCAAATTGCATGGTTAATGCCTGAAAATGCATGAGAATGGGACCCAAAGTCCTTAGCGAGTCTGCACCCAACACAATGTTACAACCACCCATGTTGATCGCAAACATATGAGATTTCAGGTGGTAGTCACCAATTTGGAGATGAACATTTTCACAATGCCCTCCACATTTCATGGAGCCACCATTGGCAATCATGATTTGGAAATTATTAACAACATGGATGTAGCAATGAGTTTCTTGGGCAATGCAGCGATGAATGAAATTATGGTTCTTCCATTATCAACTAGAATGATGACCTTCCGATGCTTGATGTAATCGATTAGCTTTAGGGATTGGGGAGTGGAGAAGCCAGTGAGAGAATTGAGGGAAATGATCGGTTCTACTTCGGGAGGGTCTGAGGGAGGGGTTATGTCAGGGGTTTCAGGTGACTCAGACACAAGGGGATTTTCAATATCCTCTTCCAAAATATCCTCGGAGATGGCCATAAACAACTTTTTTTCCTTACACTTGTGGCCCAAGAAATATTTGTTATCAAAATTATAACAAGGGCCTTTGAGTTGGCGTTCAACCATTTCAGCTCTAGTCAATTTTTGGATATTTAGTGGAGCGGAGGGAGTAGTGAGATTTACTAGTTTAGGGCGAGGGATAAAGGAGTGTTTCCAGGTTTTAGAAGATACAACCTGTTGTGATTCTTTATCTCTTTTAGTATCCTCCACCCAAATTTGAGGACGAGCCATGAGGACATGGGCCTCAATCTCATCCTTGAGGCCACTGATAAAACATTCTCAGAAAAAGGCATCAGACATGCCCTCTGTCCTAAAAGCCAAGCATTTAAAGGCAGCTATAAAGTCTTCGATTGTTCCTGATTATTTCAACTTTGTCAAATGGCCCAAATGGTTGGTATTAGTGTCAAAGAATTCATAAATCTCTGTCACAAAGTGTGTCCAAAAAATATACCCTTGATGAGAAGTTTTTCTCCATTGCCTCCATTGCCAACATTCTTGATCTATATGGAGAACACCATACCAAAGTTTGGCCAAGTCATTTGTAATGCCGTATAAAGCGAAATAATGTTCCATTTGGGTTACCCAACCAGTGGGGTCTGAGCCGTCAAATTTGGTCACATCCACCCATGGAAGGCATAGGTCACATTGAAAGTGATGGTTCTGAAAGTTATGGCAATGAGACGAATGGTCACCTTCAGTATGTGGAGGTGAGGAAGAGGAAGGGTTATCTGTAGGGATATGTAGTTTGGTGCAGAGTGATGAAAAGACAGATTCAAGCTAGGTGGTGAGGTCTTGTTTGATTTCCTCCATTGAGGACTGCATGGTTGTATTGATGGCGACAACATTGGCACTGATTTGTTTCACTTCTTGTTGGGTCTCAATGAGACCAGATTGCAAGGTGTTGAAGAGAGCTTCCAAGTCTTGGCTACGGGTATGGGTGTTATCAGACTAATTGGTAGGTGTGGACACTAATATATCTCCCTAGATCCACCTAGATCTAGAAAAAAATAGGATAGGACATGACTCTTTCCCTAAGTTTTGACCATTGAATTAGCTAGTAGGGAGGAACAAGTAACATACCTTTGTATCGCTTCCTAGGGTCTTTGTTTCTCCTGCTTCACTCTGGTGCTCTCATGAGGTCAAGTCCAAGACAACACAAACCAACCAAAGTTAAGATAGAAAAATATATTCAACTTCCAACTTATGTGTATGATCAAGGAATTACACAATAAAGTAAGAGTGACTTTATGGGAAAAGGACATGTCGCTGTATCATATTAATCGAAAGTAGAAGATACAACCTGATCACCTTGATGTCGCAAGATTTCTTTTAGTGTCTCTTGGCTCCAACACACACACACTTGCTCGATCCTTGTATGAAGAAGATCAAATCCCTCTTGATAGACTTGCTAGAGTCTCCAAGCTCCTGTTCAAGCTAGGTCCTTCACACAATTATTTCACCAATTCTCCAATGAATCTTGCTTAACCTTTTCCATGAGAATTCCATCAGTATATAAGAGAGGATGAGATGGTTACTTGAATAAGAATGATCCCACAATATCATGGAAACCAATAAAAGGATAACCATTCGAATGCCAACCCATTCTTCTAGAAGATTCCCTTCTAGAACCATTTAGACTTCATCCATTTCCAAGCTTGAGAGCAAGTTCGCACCCTATCTATGTAGCACAGTGCGAGAATTTCACACCCTAGCTGAAGGCAACCTATGAGAATGGGTCATTTTCTCACCCTAGGATATTAGCAACCTACGAACTCTCTTCAAAAGTAAGTTTTCTGGGAAGAGATGAATGTCACTTTTCTCAGTAGAAAGTTCTTATGAGGAGCCTGAGTACACCATCATCAATACACAATCATGATGATCAAAATCATGGGTAACAATGGGCCATGATGATGGGGGAACTGAAAGGGGCAGGCGGGGTCAAATGTTTTTTCTGAAAAATGATATGGATGAATGTGATAAGGGTGAAGAGATGAATCCAATGCAATAGGTCTCAAATAATGGTGGATGCTCAAATTCTTAACAATAAATAAATGTGTATTCACTTGGCAACCTGAACACAGTTGCGTGGCAATAGATCTTGTCTATTTTAATTTGTTTATGTTTCTATCCCCAAGGGTTAGGTATTCAAGGGTTCTACAGACAAGGGTTTTCCCTGTGCTATAGCTCTCTGATATATGTGCAGGGTCCAATGGTAGTACTCGAACCAATATATCAAGGCACTAACTAATGAGGATAGACCTTACCCTTATCCGTACTACTCGACTACCTAGGTACTAGAGAGTATCTTCTTGAGTGTTGTTCTCGGTGGCACTATAGCAGTCAGGTAGTCGATCGGTTTATCTAAAGAGGGCTTCAGGAAATCTAGGCCGATCCATACACAAGTGTTGTCTAATGTGCTACCACTCAAAGGCATACCAAGAAGGGTTACAAGGGTGGCCAACAGATGTGTTCTTAGGAACCACTTGTATTTCCTGTGTGTATGAATCCCTCAACCATGGGTTTATGCGTGTAACGACAGATCTCTGTGGCTTAAAGACGTCGGAATACGTCTCTACCCTGAAAACAATTTTACCCACAATTTCTGCCAAGGAAAGTGCTCTAATACCACTTGTAATATACCAGATATAAAATGTATGTAGAACAAAAATAAAATTCTAGTAATGGAAGAATAACAACAATATAACCAAAACAATCACCACAATAACACGGAAATGATATAAGAATAACAATAGAAATATCACTTTGATTACTGAAAGCAATGTTCATGGGCCTCTTCAAGGGGGAAACCTCCAGTTGAGTAGAGATCTATTATAATAATATCCAAGCTAGGGTTCTCATACCCTCGACTCCTATTTATACTAAATATCTCTATCAAAATAAACATCTAGATGAAGATCCTTCTAGAAGAAGAAGCTTCTATTAGGTCCTCTTACATTCGAATTATTCTATTTTATTGCAAGGCATTATTAATATTAACCTTTATTACATCCTAATATATTGTTCTACCTATGTGTGGTTTAGGACCCTAACACTTAGGTTACAAACACCTGAGTATTGCATCCACCCATAGAGCTATCTCGAGTGAGACTGTGCAGTACACTCTGTGTACTGTGTTGCCTTCTGGGTGACCAAAGGGGTCGATAGTCTTTAAGGGATTTTTTTGGGAATCTTCTTAGTCATGAGCCAGGGTCAATTTGTAATGGTAAATAGATAAAAGGGAATGAAAACCAACAAATGGTTCCATTTTCCAATGATTAGAAGGCAATGGGATTGATCATATGAGATCTATAGAAGACGTGTCAAAATAATATGGGATCGAATGACAAGAAGGTGAGAGAATGCAAAGCTAAAAGGGGATGTTGAGATCATGGAATCCCACGAAGGCAGAGATCAAAATATGGTTGAATACAAAGGAGATAGAGTTTGCGCAAAAAGATAAAAAAAAACCCAAATTTAACGCCATGCAAGTATCTAGACAAGTATGTATTCACCGACTTGCATGAAGTATTTTCTATGATTTCCCACACATATTGAAGGAGTGGAAAAAATGATTGAAAGACAACCATACAATGAATCGAATCAGACAAACAGAGTGGAATCCCAAAGAGATCACACAACTACAATGTGTTGATAATAAGTTTATGTACGCAGTATATTTCTGGTTAGACAACATTGTTGGTGGGTTTATCATAGAGTTTGCAATAGATACAACAAATTCATACATCGCAACTGAACAAGAATTCTTAAAGGGACCTAAAGGTAGGTATCTCATATCATTATATACTTCCATTAAGATATTGCTATATAACAAATTTGTAATGACAGTGGAGTCAAACAACTAAACTTCCTTGCATGCATGGGGGAAGGGGGGAAACACTGATAGGAAAAGGAAAAACAGAAGGAGAAGGGGATACTGGAAAGAAGGAGGAGGCCTTGGACCCAATTATGATGGATGATGACCAGATCAAGCAGATCATGGTGAAAAATGGAAGGATGCGCAGTGGAGTACCCTACCAATACAAGGTGAACACCAAGAAGAGAGACATAGCCATGAGGGAAGGCTTGGCAAGTGATGCAGAGGAGGTAGAGGATATTTGATCTATGGAGTAGATTGAGGAAATCCTGTGCATGACATACGAGAGGAGGACGAGAGGTCCAAGAGTGGAAGTAGAAGGAAACACTCCTATCCATATCAGTTTAAGTGTGGAACCCATAAACCCATGTGTGACTAATACACCAAGAAAAGCACCATCATTTAGACAACTGAATTTTGGGAGAAGGAATATAGCAGGAAGTACATCTACACAAGGAACAACAATTGGGGGAGCCAGTTCAGGAAGCAATAATCAAATATCTACATCACGCAGAGGTACTAGTTCAACATTTAAGATGGTAGGACATGACCCAACCATCAGGTTACCAGAATTCAAAGGAGAAGCATCAAAGGATGTGTAGAAGCACCTGTTTATCTATGAAAATATTTGGGAAGCAAAACAGATCACATATGAGGACACTAAACTTGCACAGTTAGCTATCACATTAAGAGATCACAGAATAGATTGGTATATGATTTTAGCCAAAAATATTCTGCCAGGGATAACCATAACGATTGGAGATATCAAGAAGTTGTCGATAAATGAGTTTCAGAAGCCAAGTTTAGAGGACCAATACATGAACGAGATGATAGAGATTAGACATAAACTAGGAGAATACACATGGGATATTGACCATATATTCAAGCGACTAAAAGGAAAGTTGAAATATGTCATGACATATATGCATGATAGGCATATGTTCGTCAATTCACTATTACCACACTTGAAATACCCACTGCAACAATGAAAGTTTCAGATGTAGGCAGAGGCTCTTCATGAAACCCTACAACTGGAAGATAGCCAATATCAGAAGACAAATCTAACCATTGAGGAGTTGAAGGAGGATATGAATAACTTAACATTCCAACTAAACCAGAACAAGAACAAGGACAAAAGGGAAGTTGTTTGGTGTACCACATGTAGGATAGAAGGACACCATAAGAACAAATTTCCAACATTTGCGTAGTACATGGTAACACGAATGCCAAATCCATTACCAATAAGAGGACTATGGTGCAAGATCTATAAGAAATAGGGTCACGATCCATATCACTTCCCAATGATGCAGAAGTACCAAACAGTGTCGAAGAGCTCGTATTGCAACTTTTGCAAGTTAGTAGGCCATGATGACAAATATCATAGAACCATGGAGTTGATGAGAGAGAGAACATTAGATGAATATCAGGTACATGAAGAAATGAAGATTGGGCAAGCCACACCCCAGTTTAATCAAATACCAAGCTAGTTCAACACTATGCAACAACCATACAACACTACATAGTCGTAGTATAACATTGCACAACCACACTATAATACCACGCAGTATAACCAGGTGCCTCAGTATAACACGTTGTGAGGGGATCAAACTGGCTACATAGGTGGAGGAAGAGAAAGAGGAGGCTTTGGAAGAGGTAGAGGACCAGTGGTATGTCACAATTGTCAACAACCAGGACACTATGCAAGATAATTTACACTTCCACCAGTGGTATGTATGTATTGTCGCACATCAGATTATGACACAAAGGAATGTCCTGCACTATTAGGGAAGATACAAGAAAAGAGGAATCATAACAATAAGAATGTTCAGTGGATTTCAGCAAAAGCGATGGATGAAGGAAGAAACATCAACATAGTTACACACGGAGGAGATAAAACAAGAAATGATGTAGTACAACAAGAACCAACACAACATCAATGGGTGAAGAAGAATGTCGAACCAAAGAAGTAGTTTGATGCGCAGAACAAGAAGGAGATATTTAAGCAATCCAAACAAGAATTTCTGAAGCCATATATTGTGTCGATGTTGGCCCTTGACCAAGTTTTGGGAGATTCTTGGTCATGTTGACCTATTTTGGGACTTTGACATCCTGTCAAAGGAGGAGCGAAAGACGAAGCAGAGATCACGAGATCTCGACCCTTTTTTGGGTCCTTTTTGGGATGTGGGAATATGTAAAGAGAATGGGATATCGGCCCATGGGTTTACCCATGTTTAGGCCTATTTTGTATATATAAATAGATGCTTAGGCTAGATAGAAGTAGTGGTGCATATATGTGATGTGAATGTATTCTAAGTGCAAGTAGAGT
>WSFP011588386.1:0-10286 GCA_009831015.1 Picea engelmannii | reverse complement strand
ATTATAGTTCCTCATCGACAACCTTAGGTTGAAACCTAGGTGTCAAAACCCTAATTACAAAAACCCTACGTGTCTAAAACCTTGGGTCAACTTGACCCACTTTTCCCGAGATTTGCCAACCTATCTCTCCTTTCTTTCTGCGTGGTCGTAACGGTGGATTTCCCTGCTTTCTGAGTTGTCCTCTATCCATCTCCCTTTTTGATCTATCAAACTTGATCTCCTCATCCAACGAATATCTTTTTCGCAGCTCGCTCTTTCTTTTCTGTTGTTTTTCTTACTTCGACCCAATGAAAGTCACTGTGTCTTCCACGTAGTTCACGTTTGACCATTTCTTCCTCGATCTTCACTTTCTTCCATAGCCAAGGGCCAACAAGCCCCCAACGCTCACCTGTGACTCGTCCTGAGGCAGTTTATATCTGATCTTTCTATTTTACTTTGAATTTGGACTACGCAGTGCAGTCTTTGCTTTATGGTTTGTGTCGCTTCTCTTCCCTTGTGCATAATGTCTTTTCTGTGTCTGGTACCTAGTTTGAACTGCAGCTAGTACCTGGACCCTTCTCCTTTTGTTTTTACTGAGAGATGTGAGGCAGTTGGTTGTCATAGTACAACTTCAGTCGACTCCCATTCACCAATCCTTCCTTCCATTCTCCCTCCAATGTTTGCAATTGTGCAGCTCCTCCTTCTGTAACATAGGTGATCTTGTATGGTCCAAGCCAATGCATCCTAAAATTCCCTGGGTGTCTTATGAACTTACTTTCATACATCACTACTAAGTCAACCTGCTTGAATGTATTCTTCTTGATGTGCCTGATATGATATGCCTTCTCTCGTTCTTTCCGAACCTGCTGGTGGAATCATGCAATGAATCGATCTTCCTCCAATTCAACAAACTGTGTTATCCTCTCGTGGACAGTGCCAACATCATCCATGTCTGTAAATGAAACAATTTTTAAGCTTTGTACCAAGTATTCCATCGGGACAACAACGTCAAGGCCATAAACCAACTTGAAAGGGTTCTACATTGTTAATTTCTTGCAAGTGGTTCTATAAGCCTAGAGTACTGTTGGTACTCTTAAATCTCAGTCGTCCTTGCTCACACTACAAAACTTCACCAATGTTGTCTCCAAGATCTTGTTGAATGCTTCAACAGTTCCATTTGTTTGTGGATGGTAAGGTGTACTCTTCTGATGGTGAACTACAAATTCTTTAGTCAGAGCTTCCACTGTCTTATTCATAAAATGGGTTCCTTGATCACTCATAAGAGTCTTAGGGCATCCAAATTTGGTTATCATGTCATCAAAGATAAAGCACGTAGTTGTAGTTGAACTACAATCCTTTCTTTCTCTTGCTTCATCCCATCTGGTTAAGTATTCAGTCATAGTAATGATGTACCTTTCTCTTGTGTGCTACCCTAGTGGGTTTATAGGTCCCACGAAGTCAATGGCCCATTTTTCAAATGCTTGTAGAGCCATCTACGGTGATAATGGCATTTCATCTCTTCGAGATGGTTTTCCAACTCTATGTCATATATCACAAGCTCTAGCATAATCCTTATCATCTCTATGTAAGGTAGGCCACCAAAGGCTAGCTCGCAAGACCTTCTGCGCAATTGCTTTCCCTGTATAATTTCCTCCTACAATGCCTTCATGAGCTTCTGTGACGATCGATAGGTGCTATGCCTCCATAACACATCTTCTTAGTATCTCATCAGGTCCCATATTGTATAGTTGGCCATCTATCAGTGAAATGTCTGCAGTGTGCACCACGAGTTGTTTCTTCTAGGGAATTGTATACTCACTAGGTGTTATCCCTCTCGTCGGGAACTCGACAATGTCTGGGAAGTGGTCATCAATCTTTCTAATGATGAGAATTTGTGCATCTGGTAGTGTATCCTCCAAACTGGTGGGTTCGTCTCCATGTTCCAACCTTGACAAGTGGTCAGGGCCCTTGTTCATTCTTCCTGGCTTAACTATGATCTCAAAATCATATTCTTGAAACAGAAGGAGCCATATGCATATCCACCCCCCGAACACTGGTTTATTGACTAGGTATTTCAACACAGAGTGATCTGTGAACATTTTAAACTATCTTCCCAATAAATAGTGGCAGAATTTTTGTAGTGCATATACCATGGCCAATCCTTCTCTCTCTGTGGTGGTGTACTTAGCTTATGTTGTGGATAGCTTCATTCTAGCAAAGGCTAATGGGTGATCAATGTCTCATGTTCTTGGCTGTGCCAATACTTCTCCTAGTGCAATAGAAGATGCATCGACATGCACATGAAACTCCTTGCTCCAATCTGGAAAAACCAGAATGGGCACAGTGACCATATTCTATTTTAGTGTGTCAAAGCTATGTTGGCATTCATCTGTTCACCCAAACTGGCAGTGCTTCTTCAACACCTTCTCCATTGGTGCTATAATTTGGGCATAGCCTTTAATGAATTTCCTGTAATAGCTAGTGTGTCCTAGCGCAGTGCACAGTTGTTTAACTGAAGTAGGAGGTGGAAAATCAACTATAATTGCAAATTTAGATGGATCAAATAGCAATCCCTGCTTACATACAATATGGCCTAATAATACTCCAAAAGGTGAGAAGAAGATGTGCTTCTTCAAATTTAAAGCAATTTGACACTGCCTACATTTATCCAACATTAGCCTTAGAAATTCAATATGGTTTTTCAACAAACTAAATACAGTCCAGTCATTAAAATATGCTTCTAAAAATTAATGAAAAAAATCTTTGAACGCTTCGACCACGACCCTAGAAAATATGGTTGGGGAATTCTTCAATCCAAACGGAATTACTGTGTATTGAAAGGATCCCCATTTTTTGGCAAATGTGGTCTTATGGCAATCCTCCTTGGCAATCTGGATCTGATGGTATCCTGAAAATCTATCTATAAAAGAATATACCTCTTGGCCTCCCACGTTTTCTAATACTTCATTAGTGAATGGTGTAGGGAAAGGGTTGTGCAGAAAGGCATCGTTCAATTTCATGAGGTCCACACATATTTTGATTTCTCCTATCTTCTTGTCTTGTACCACCATAGGGTTGATCCATTCTTATTCTTCGACAGGTTCAATAATCCTTGCTTCCAACATTTTGTCGAGCTCAATCTTCACTTTTTCCCTATATTTTGGATTCAATCTGTAGGGTCTTTTCTTGACTGGCTTCGCATTTGGTTTCAAAGGTATTATCATCTCTCCCGTAGGTCCTTTGATTCCCTTCATATCAATGAACTTGGTTGGAAAAAAGTCCTAATATTCATGCAATAACTCTGTAATCTTGTCAATGGTAGCAACATCCCAATAATCTCCGACATTGGCAATATTTGGTGTCTCCTCTGTTCCAATATTGACCTTTCTGATCTTGATTGGTTGTCCAATGAATGGTAGTTCAACTTCTGGTCCCTCCACATCTCTTTGGCCTTCTGTCTCTATGATGTTGACCTTCCTCCAGTCATCGTCGTCATCAACATTGATGTTATAGCAAGTTTGCAATTTCTGGAGAGGCACAATATATTCATCCTCCTCTTGTTCCATAGGGAGGCTAGATGCCTCTTCGAATACCTTATGCCTAACAATCTATAGTGCTTATTCTACTGAAGGATATTCACTTTCAAATAAAAAGGTGGTAAAAAAAATTTGAATCATACCTTCCTAATCTGTGGTGATGAGGTGCAATTCCACTTGAAGGTACTAGTTGATAAGCATTGTATCTAGCATGTTAATGAATCTGTGCACCCATTGTTCTCGAGGAATGTCGTTCCATGCCTCTTCACAAATCAGCGCATGGTCCTTTGGGAAGCTTCAAATAGTATACCTTACTTCGCAACTTACTTCTTGTTCTAAAAACTGTGTTGTCATCAAGGTTCAACATCTTGTCCAGTCCATGATGTTTATTTTGTGCATCCTCCACCATCTTGCTAGTATAGCTTTTAGGGCCTCATCCATTGCCAATAATCGTTGTTGTGTTGGTACACTTGTTTCAAAATCTGAAAGGAAGGTTTCTAGGGGGTTCAATCCATCAAATGTGGGTAACTTACTCAATTTTATGTTGATCCAACAAACTTCTCTGGTTAATCTAGCACATCTTCTGGTAGAGATTTCATACATCTGGTTCTGCCAATTCTTCAACCTTCTTCTGAGTCTGATGAACATGCACTATCACTTCGCCAGCTCAGATTCCCATCAGTTGTAGGATTGATATAATCCTATTGTCTGGATGTTAGTTTGTAGATGTTTTCCAATTCATATGCATGGTCCTTTTCTCTGATGGGCTCTGTGTAACTCTGACCCTCATTTGGATATAAGGGTGCAATGACCCTAAGGCCATCTCTTTCAAAGTTCATATGTATTTTCTTCAAATCAACAACTGTAGAGTTGTTGAAGGCCCAATCGATTCCAAGCAATGTAGGGTAAGGGAAATTATCATCAACAATTTCAATTACCTCAAAATCTGCAAAGGTTCTAACTTCGTCGATGTCCACAGGGACATGCTCCAATCGTCCAAATGGGCTAAAATCTTGTTGATTATCCATGCAAAGTATGATAGGGGAATAGATCAGCTTGGCTTTTCCCATCAGTGCCCAAGTTTGCTTCGTCATTACATTGACCCCGATCCTAATTCGAGGACCACATAGTCTATATCATATTCTCCTATCTGAGCATTCAGATGTAATTCATTATTTGTTCTTCTCTTCTCGCCAATTTGGTGTACTGCCTTATTCAGTAAGGGGTATATCCTCCCTAGCTCATACTTCCTGATTAAGTTATGTAGTTCTTGCAGAATGTTACTATCCTGAATTAACTCAAGACAAGTGTACAAAAATTCGATGAGTTTACTTACCTCTTTTCCTTCTTTATGCATAGTCATCTGGTCAAACGCCTGAGGAATTCCATACTCTTTTATTTCCGGTCATGTTTTTAATGAGGACCCTTGGTATCTCTTGAACTCTTGTCTCACTTCCTCGAAGATTTGTCTTTCTTTCTTTGCATCAAAATCCTAAGTCTTCTACACATCTTACCTAATACCTGAATCTTCTGCGATCTTTCTTTGGATTGTTTTATCCTCTCCTATAGAAGTGCCTCCTTGAGTAATAACAATGAATCTAGGGTTTGTTCCATGTGGCTCAACATATATCATTTGTATTTGAGGTTTCTGCTGGGGTCCTCGTCTTTCCTAAATCTTGGCTAGCAACATAGGGCAATCTTCAATAAAATGCTCGAAGGAGTTGCAATAACTACAGGTGGTGCAAGGGTTCTGACAGACCCTTCCTAGATGTCCTAGCTACGTGCAGTTGTAACCGATTATTTATCCTAAGCCTAAACCCATACCTCCTCCTCCTCCTCCTCCTCCTCCTCCTCTATATCCAGCGTGAGGATTGAAAGTTCCTATTCCAGGGGAATTGTACTGTGCATTGTTTCCTTCTTGGTGTACCTCACCTTGGATATTGTATATGTCTCTTGATCTTTGATGCATCAAGTCAAAGGCCCTACAATCTCTTTCATCATTCCCTATAGACTTACAGAATGTGCAATACAAGTTTTTGGTTGTTTGAACATACTTCTGCATATAGTAGCACTCACCAGGGCGATGTCAGTTTATGGATACTTTGCAACAGGGCAGGTTAACTTGCTTCAAGGGGCTCAGTGCTCCTGAGGATAAATACTCATGAAACAAGGGACATTGTTCCTTATCATGACCTTCGGATATGCATCTTACATAGAATATATCTTCTCTTTTGTCCTTCCCCTTGTCCTTCTTCATATCCTCTACCTGCAGAGACAAACTAGTCAGCTGGCTCATGCTTGAGCTATATTCTCCCATAGGTGTTGATTCAAGATTCATGGTGATCTCCAAAGCTTCTGCCTGCGATGAAGTCTTTTGCTGCATCAAGGGAATTCTAATCTGCGGTAGAAGGGAAGCGATGAACCATTACTTTTTCTATTCATCTGGGATCTTAAAAGTCAATCTTCCAGTTAATGTTTTGAATCTTTGGTCAAACTCCCAAACAAGTTCGACAACCTTTTTATTTTTCACCTTCAGTTCTCTGATACATTGTGACTCCGACTTAGGTTTCTTAATCTCTGCAACCAATGCATTCTTGATCTCATTCAGTGGCTTAGGCTACGCAGGTCCTTGGACAAGCTTTATATACCAACTTAACGTGTAATCCCTCAGTGTGGTGCTAAACTGGTTTCTTTTCACAGCTTCGTCAGTAATGTTTTTAATGTTCCATATGGCTTCACATAGGAATTAGTGTTGATCATGATCTTTAGATCCATCTCCTCTAAAGATAGGGAGCCTCATCTCATCTTCCATGGAGTTGCCTAGGTTTCTTATCTGAGTAGACACTGAACTGCTTGTAATGGTACTCTGCGGACTCTGGTGATTCTGACTATTCTGATGGTTTAATGTTTCTGAAACAACAGGGGGTCATTATTAATTAATTTAGTAGTTTGCACAGTTCCCAAGGTTTTTGGCTTGCTTTAGCGAAGCTATTCATCTTTCCCTTGTTCTTTTCCGGTGGGTTTTGAATTTTCTTCATGTGTCAGATCTACCTCTTCCCCACTATAGAAACCCTCTTCTCCATATTTTTTCTTAAATAGGTTCTCAAGGTGAACCCCTCTAAATACTCTTCCACTGCCCATATGTACAGCTTCTGTGTCACTGTCGTTGTCCAAGTTTTTGAACATTAGCCTTTTCAGGTCCATCCAATCTACTGTATCTTCAATATGTGGTTTTCATGCAAGAGCATCTTGATTCCTAACTTCAGAAAATGCAAACATTTCCCTCTAGGTCCTTTGAAAAAWTATCTCTCGTCTTGKCTATATGATTCTACTTTGTCAACGCCAAATTCGGTGATATACCCTCCAATGGTACTATCAAACCAATAATCTACAGATCTAGATATAGCGTTATCAACTCTCTTAACCCTTTGTATCAGCGTCGATGTCCAAGCCACAAGAGGTCTAGATCTGATCTCAAATGGTGTATCAACTAATCTAGCCAACCACTCATGTAGCTCCTGATGGATTCCTCCAAAGAAAATCTCATGAATGTCGGTGAAAATGTATATTTGTAGCCAATATTTAGTACTCAGTTTAGGGTTCTTATTCATGGCTTCAACAAAGTTCCTCTCTTGATCTTATATCCACTTTTGAATCTCTGTCTTTGATGGGAACCACCTTGACATTCCCTCATGAAGATTCATGTCCCGAAAACAGAACCATTTGTTGGCACAGGGGCAGACCCAAGGTTCACTCCAAGAGCGCACCGACAAGCCCTAGCTATTGGCCCTTTCAGTAACACCTGCGAAGTAGATGCAGTCTCATCCAAAGCAACTACAAGGGGGTTGCAAGACAGATATGTCTACAACCAAACGAATGTCAATTACATCAAGTACAACAACAAGTCCATATGCATCAACACTTATCAAGATAGATCTATCCTACACAGTTATAGATCTGATCTAACACAGTAATGCAATTAACCATATAACAACAACATAGATCAAAGCATAAATCACACACACAACATAAGGTATACGTGGTTCACCCTCTCTCTAGGGATACATCCATAGAACCGCGCTTATGATATATTAAGATAAGGCCTACAGTTCTGATCTGTGCTCTTAGCTAGCAGATCTTCTCTCTTCTTCTCTCTTCCTCTACCATCCTGCGCACCCAACTGCAAGATTTGATCCTCACACCCAACTGAAGATCTTACAATACCAGGAAGATCTTGCTCTCAACACTCCCTCTCTCACAGTACTATAATCTCTCAATCAACACTAATAAATATCAAGGCCCAACAATAGTACCCCCTTGACCTAGGTCCTCTCAACCTTTATCTATACATTATAGTTCCTCACCGATAGCCTTAGTTCGAAACCTAGGTGTAAAAACCCTAATTACCAAAAACCTAGGTGTCTAAAACCATAGGTCAACTTGACCCACTTTTCCCAGGTTTCGCTAGCTTGTCTCTCCTTTCTTTTTGCATGGTGGTAACAGTGGCTTTCCCTACTTTCTGAGTTGTCCTTCATCCATCTCCCTTGTTGATCTGTCATCCTTGATCTCCTCAACCAACGACTATCTTTTCAGCACCTCGCTCCGGCTTTTCTGCTCTTTTGCTTACTTCGACCCAGTGAAAGTCCCTGTGTCTTCCACGCAGTTCGCGTTTGACCTTTTATTCCTTGATCTTCACTTGCTTCCATACCCAAGGGCCAATATCCACTTCAGAGGAAAGTGTGGTCATGTGAGTTGAGAACTCTCGAAGTAAATCGTGACCATCGATTTGAGAGAGACATGCATCGATAGATCATTGACTTCGAGTGAAATCACTCTCGGAGAAAGCGAGTGGGGAGAGGATGAAACTCCCAAAGCCTAAAGAGATAAAGTAATTCATAGTTGTTGATCTGTGGGAGATATGCGTACTTCGAGAGTGGGGAGAAATAAACGCAGAGTAGAGGTACGCCCGAAGTGGATACCCACCATCGAATGACAGGGATGTGTGCCACACGATCCTTAACTTTGGAAGAAAATACTCCAAGAGAAAAGGTGGTGTGAGCAGCCGAGACTCCTCAACATCTAAGTCCCAAAGTAAGTAAGGTTCATTGAAATCCTTGAGAACATGCGACGTCCAATCGTGAACTTCAAAGTTTTTCCACTCCAGAGGATTCACGTGGTGGTCGTCTTGGCGCCTGTTGTCTTGGTGTTTGGTCACATCCCGCAATCATATGAAAGTATAGGGGAATGAAAGAACCCGAAGAACTTGGGAGAGGATATATGCCAACTCTAAGCTCATTTCGGAGCATGGAGATCGTGGCTAGAAATATCTAGAAGAGAAGAATGGAATGGAGACCCCGAATGAGGGTATTGATTCTCCTAAGAAGGGGGAAAATTTGAGTCCCCACCGTGGGTGTGTTACAAATTGGTATCAGAGAATGGTTACAACACTTGGCCTGCTTGGGCTCATCCATGAGTCACAAAAAGAGGTATTGTTATCTGCATTTACTCCTTAAGGAGAAGGACTACAGATTAAACCTGTAACTTTGGAAATTCTTGTTGAATTTCAGCAAAAGAATTTCTTTAGCCCTTTGTCAAAGTGATAACTACTCTTACTAGAGTAGGGATACGATAATTAACATCAATAATAAGAGTTTAATGTGGATAGTTGAAGGTGGAAGGGTTCTGTTAAGGGCAACTGAATCCCCAAGGAGGGATGAACTGGTGTTCGTAACACTACATCTAAGCATGGGAAGTTGGAACCTTAGGCACTGATGTTGGTTCATTATATAATGGTTAATACCTTTGTGGGATTAACAAAATATGATAGGATTAGGTAGGATCCTTGGCAGTTATAATTATTGCTTTATATTAAACTTGGAGTATATAACTCCTCGTGACTAGAGGAAATGTGAGATGAGTAAAGTTCTATGGAAGTTGAGGCATGAAGGTTTTCTCGCCAACTACTATAGTATAAAAAGGGAAAGTGACCCTAATAACTCTGAATGGTTTACAAAGTTGTAGGTCTTAGATGAACAACTATGAGAACAAGTACAACTAGGAAAAGAGAAGGGATAAATAAGTATGCTTGATCGAATAGGCTTGGTTGAAGCCACAACAAGAAAAGGAAGTAAGGCCTTAGAAATAGCGCAGTTGGGTTGAAAACCCCAGGCTATGTGGAAGGAGTGGGAAAAATGGGGGAGCCCCTAACTCCTTTCTTTCTATGTGTTGTGCTTCCTCTGGAATGAGAAAGATGATTTACTAGTAAAAGTAAATGTTTGGACACCATAGCGATGATGATTTTATTACTATAGAAACATTTGAGAATTGTTTGTATTGCATTCATGAAAACATTTGAGGATAATGTGATGAAGTGCATAAATATATGTTAGGACATTTTGAAGATGTTTTATGGATTTGAATGTATGATACATGCATTTTAATTGATATTACAACTAATGATGCATGTTGTGTATAGAAAGGAATTGGAATTGTTGAGGAAGACAATTACCAATAATGGGCAACCTCAAGCAGAGAATGACCATGGGAAGGTTGCGATCACAAGATTGTTGACATGACTGTAAGAATCCCCTTAAAGCCCTGCTGATGAGGTAAAAATTAGATAGAGGGTGCTAGCAACCAAGAATATGTATGAAAATATTGGGTACGAATCCTTTCTAAAATATTTTATTGTCTAATGTTCTGCACAAAATTTTGAAAGGTAGTTGTATGCCATGGATTCCCAGGTAGAGTATGGATCAGGAAGAAAACCCT
>WSFP011588383.1:0-10286 GCA_009831015.1 Picea engelmannii | reverse complement strand
TTTCATCTTTCGTTATCTTAAGATGTCCAAGGACTTGAATCCATCTTAGAATATTTCTTCCCTTTATGGAAAAACCCTTCTTTGAAACCCAAATGCATTCTCAATCATTGTTCTTTGAGTGTTGCAATAGACTCAAATAATTTGGCACCCACCCAGTGGTACCTTTTCTTAATTTTACCAAATGTTCATGGACTTTACCCACTTATGGGATTCACTTAATTTATGGAATTCCTCTCCTAGAAATATGATTACATCCTTCTAAAACCAATATGCATATAATGCATCATTGCTGACACTCTTTAGTTTTCATTCACCTTCATTTCTTCCCCTTTGAATTTCTATCATTTATACCATGCTTCCACTCCACTACTCTAAAAAGAATAATGGAGATATAGTTGCAGAATTGCATACTTGGTCCTCAGAGATAACACACCTCATCTTCATGGATACACTATGTATTTATGTATCATAATACTATCATTTTGATGATCAATCCCTTTAGAATAGATTTGACCACATTGTATTTATTTATTTGTGCATTGACACCTTTTATAGTGAATGGATCTTCACTACTTCATCCAATAAAATATTTCACTCTTGTTCCCTGATTCCACTCTAATTAGCATCAATGGATTTCTTTTAGTAATTTCCTTCACACATAAATTTTATATTCTTGGCTTCTCAAGTCTTCATGGTTGTACTTAGATTCATATCTCAATATTCTCCAGTCTTGGACTTTTATCATCTTGTGAGAGGTTCTTGACATAACATTATGTCCTCAAGTTCCTTTATTCATTTTTTATACCAAAGTTCAAATCCTTGTACACATTGTCTAACCAACTTTTCATGAACCTAGGCTTTGCATATCCATTTTTTCCCACTGTACATGTATTAGTGTGAATTGTAGGTGGAATTTCTTACTTATCACTGACTATAGACATCTTTAATTGTTAGCTTCCTCAAGCAATCATTCCACATTTTGAAGAATTGATCCCACCTTGTTCCTCATACCTAAAGATACCACATTGTTAAATACAATTTGCTCTATTTTATCATCAACCTTAATCTCTTCTTGCAACATATTTACTATATAAGATAAAAAATTATAAAAATCATGGTTAAAGCAAGCATACAACCACAATATACAATTCTGGTAACATATGCACAATTTTGCCCCTTTATGGTCACCAAAAATATTCTTTATGACTTCTTGTGAATTATGTTGCTCATCTGACAATTCTGAGTGATTGCATGGATTCCTCTCTCCAATACCTTTCCAATGATTGCTCTCTTGCTCTGAGTTTTGAGCAGGAAGTCATAGTCATTTGATTATTTCCCATTATTTCCCTTCTATGCAATTATGAATGGTTCTTAAGCTTCCTTGCACCTTCTCCTTTGGAAATTGTGATAGGATCTCAACTGGGTTCCTTCATGACCATATGCCGAATATTCTGGCCAATTTTTATCCTTATTTGAGCTTCAGGTTGTTAGATACAACCTACTAAAGTTTTATGCCAATCAATATGTTTGGCTCTGAATGCTACATACACCTTTTATGACCTCTTGTACATTTTATATACCCATATTTATATTTTGAATCTCTGGATATCTTTTATGGCTCAATATATTTCCATACACTGCTCCCGTGCCTCAATCTTATTCCAGAGAAGGGAGTTATGGTCCTTAGAAGTTAACTGGGTCTTAAAATTTACCCTCCATTGTTTGGGTTGTAACTCCCTCATACTAACTCCGTTTGATGAATGGTTTAGACCATTATAAATATATCTCCAAGATATATTATTTGTTATGCATAAACTATGTGTTTTGAACGAACATAAAGTTTCAAATTTGACTTCTCAAAAACGTCATTAAGGCCTTCGAAAATGGCTTGCAAGTTGAACACCCAAAAATCACTGTAATTTCCCAATATTTTTTCATTGAATTCTGTAATTACTGGAGGAATTATGTTGACTGGGTTTCTCACGAGGCATATCAATTCCACCAACATCACGGGTGGTGCCTTATCAGCCTTTGGCCTCCTTGGCCTTGCCTTGTCAATCTCTACCTTTTCCTTCTTTATCTCTTATCTCCTTCACTGGTGCATGTATAACTGTATATTTCGGGCCTCATAGGTACTTGGATACCAATGTGGCACCATATCATTGGGCCACGGGGATGGTCTAGCCCCATCCTGCACCCATACTTCCTGGCGTGCAAATTTTTTCATTATTTTAATCCAATGGTCATCGTGCAGAAGGTGTTAGTGGTGGTTGACGACCCTTGTCACATTACAGGCCCCATGACCTGTCGACCATTAATCAAGGGGGGGGAGGGGAAGAAAAACATAACCATGGTTTTTTCCCCAGTGATGTGACACGCATCGACACATTGAGGCCTCCCTGGCCTATGGTTAACGTGGGGATACAACATGTCCAAGGCTTAGGGTTCCGTCGAGTAGGAAGGCGTTGCTTCCGTGGTGCCAACTCACATGCCACCTCTACCACTGTGCCACTATGTACCTTCCACCATGGCAGTACATGTCACCAATATACCACGTCAGTTGACACGTTCTCTCCATGTCATGCTAACATCACGGTACGAACAAATTCCCAAATTTTCCTAATTTTGACAAATTTCAAAAATTTCCCAAATATGCTCAAATTCCTAATTTATTTTGGGCCACCATTAAACGTTGTGATTAAGATTCATATGGCCAATTTCAGGCCCTTTTAACAATCCATACAACCCCAACACTTGTAATTAAACTTCGTACGTTGAATTCCTCATGAACTCCTCTATGGAAATTGGGGCTTTTTCCCTATTTCTCCAAATTTCACCATGATTGCACTGCAAATTTTTAAAATGTTTGACCATTTCATTTTGATAACTGCTCATTCAAACACCGCAACAATCAATTGTTCACGTGCACCAATGTTTTATATTCCTAGAACGGATTCCATTCAAATTCATCCACTAATTGGAAATTTATTTAACCAATTTTCACCCAATCTGCCATGGCCTTATTGTAACTTCAAATTTGACCAATTACAGGTTTGAATTTTCCTAGAAAGAGATTATACATAAGAAATATCTAATCCCTAGACCAAATTTCCCAAATTCCCCGGGAATTTAACAACATAAATTGGGGCTTTTCCCAATTTCACCCAGCTACTTCCAATTTTCTCCATGGATGAATTGTAACTTGAAATTCGACCATATACAGACCCAAATTTTCCCAATTTAAAGACCGAAAATGATTATTTCTCACTTTTGGGTTAAAATATTTCAAATTCCCTGTGGAATTATCCCAATTTCATAAGAATGCCTTTAGCATACAAATTGTAGACATCCTCTTCAACTAAATTTCTGCAATTTTCAACTCTGCGCTCTGTTAATTGGCCCATCCAAGCTCAGTGTTGAAACTGGGCTCTGATACCACTTTGTACATGCACATGCACATGAGCAGTCTATAGAAATCTCTGGAGTTGCATTAAGGTAGAGGAGCATTCTATGGAAATCTCTTGAGCCATAAAAGACAACCAGAGGGTCAAAATAGAAATCTGGGCATATAAAAATGTACAAGAGGGCATAAAAGGTGCATGTAACATTATGGGCCAAACATATTAATTGGAATAAAACTTCAATAGGTTGTATTTAATAGCCTAGATATTAGATAAGGATTAAACTTGGCCAGAATGTTCAACATATGGTCATGAAGGAACCCAATTGAGATCCTATCAAAATTTCCAAAGGAGCAGGTACAAGGAAGCTTAAGCATCGTTCAAAATTGCACCTGGTTGAGGGGTGAACATAAGGAAATTAATGGGAACTAATAAAATGACTATAACTTCCTACTCAAAACTCAGAATTGAGAAAAAAATAAGTCATTGGAAATGTATTCGACAAAGGAATTCATGTAATCACCTAGAATTATGAGATGAGCAACACAATTCACAAGAAGTCAAAAATAAGATTTTTGGCAACCATAAAGGGGAAAAATTATGCATATGTTACCAAAATTGTATATTGTGGTTATATGCTTGATTTAACCATGATTTTTAGAATTGTTATCTTATATAGTAAATATGTTGCAAGAAGAGATTAAGCTCGATGATAAAATAGAGAAAATTGTATTTAACAATGTAGTATCTTTAGAAATGAGGAACAAGGCAGGATCAATTCTTCAAAATGTGGAATGATTGCTTGAGAAAGATAACAGTTGAAGAAGTCTATAATCAATGCTAAGTAAAAAATACCATATACAGTTTATGCTAATGCATGTACAGTGGGTACAAATGGAGATGCAAAGCATATGATCATGAAAGGTGGTTAGAAAGTGGGTAAAAGGATTTGAACCTTGGTTAAATATAAGAAAATATACACAAGAAAAGAGTATTATGTCAAGATGCCTCACAAGATGATCAAGAAAAAAAATGAAGTTGAGACATGAATTTAGGTACAACCATGAAGGTTTGGAATTCCACTACAACCAATTCACTCATGCTAATCAAAGTACTCAGTGGAATCTGGGCACACAAGTGAAATATTTATTGGATTAAGTAGTGAAGATCCATTTACTATAAAGAGTGTCCATATACAGATAGAGTAGTATATTGTGAGATGAATTGTTCTAAAAATATTATAGGTAACGATGCTAACATTTTGGTAAAGAAAGACAGAGTGTATACATGGCAATAAGATGTAACATATCCAAGGACTGGTTCTACCGTTTTGGAGATAGCGCCTCCATGATTGTTATCAGAGTAGTGTAGTGGAAGCATGGTTGTATGAAAAAACTTCAGGGTGAAGTAAATGAAGGCTTGTACATACTAAATGAGTGTCAGCAGATGCATAAGTAATGTGTTATGTGCAGATTATCTTTAGGGGGATGCAATCGGAATTCTGGGAGAGGAATCCCATAAATTAAGTGAATCCCATAATTGAGTAAAGCCATGAACAATAGCTGGAGATAAAAGAAGAAGGTGCCACTAGATGGATTCCTAATTATTTGAGGTCTATGGCAACACTTCATGAGGGATGGCAATGGTAGAAGAGGATTATGGATGCATTCCAAAAGTATTGAAGATATTTTCTAAGTAGCATGAAGATGATTCTCTGAAGAGAAATCAATAAGGAAACATAGGGAAGAAAATGCTCCTATGATGACTTGGTATCCAAAAGAGAGGGTACCTGAAACAACCTATATCAAGTGAAAAAGAGTTGTTGGTGATATTCCAGGGGTTGGAAGTATCACTAAAAATTATGACGATAATTAAAAGCAATGTTAAATACTTCTAGCTAATCTCTATGAAGCTAGAAAAGAGGACTTTTGGGTAGCATTGCAACATGTTGAAATTGAATATGCAAGTCAAGTTAATGCTCAGTGGTTAAGAAAAAAAAATGGAATGGTGCAAGAACCACAAGAGAGGAAGTGTTCATAGAGGGCATGTTGAAAAAAAAATTGTTCAATAAAGTAAATTGATGTTGAATATCTAAAGTTAATCAGAACACATGGTTGGAATGTAATTTAGTCATGTATGAGTTGGATCAGAGGGATCTGGGTAATAGTGGAATGTTGAAGATTTAAATCAGCATAGTATTTGGATGGAAATGCAAAAGTATCCAAGAGTGACTGGGTTGGAAAAATACCCAGGACAGAACCAAGCATGTACAATGATTTCAGCAAGAGTACAAAAGGATACAAAAAATCAGTAATATTTGAGGATAACCAAGAACAAGAAAGAAGGTTGTACATGAGGGAAGAAGTTGTTGAAATTATTGTAGCAACAATTATGTTATGGCTTGTTGGACATCCATACATAGCACAGGAAAATGAAATACATATGCATTTATGAACATGCTAGTGATGCATTATTAGTGCATATAGATATGTTGTATTGAATGTATATTTTTTAATATATATAACATGATGATGACTAGAAGTAGTCTATTGTATATATATGATTACGAAAGTTGCTAATGACAATTTTTGTGCCAAGAAAGAAATAATTATTGCATGGTTACAAGTATTGTTAATGATATTGTTGCATATAGAAGACATCCATATGAAGGAATCTCCTACTAATAATAACTAGCCATGTAGCATTAAATTTATTTAATGGCAGCTACACATGTATGAGTTTTATGTACTTTTATTGCATAATTGTTGAAGGGAATTTAGGTAAGAATTCCCTCAGCCAAATTTTATTTCATAAAATCACATTATTGTATTAGTGGAATGCATTAATGGAAATAAGATACCACTAGGTGTGGTAAAGGCTAGAGGCTTGTGGTAATTATACAAGATGTTATATTTTGAATGCATACAAATGACATAGTAGCATGTCATGTTGTATAAGTTATGAGCTAATAACCAAAGCAATAAAAGGGTATGACCTTGTTATAGGAATAAATTCCAACAAAGCTAGTCGTGTATGAGACCATGGCATGGTTGGTTGTGGAAAGACTATGTGCCACACAAATATACAATGAACTTCTTACTTCTAAATAATGTTTGGATTGCAACCTTTTTTCTAACACTAATGAACACCATAGAATTATATTCTCGGTGTAGTGTTTGGGTTGAAAAGTAAGGCATCCAAATAGTCAAGCAAGCAATAGGAAGTGTATGGAGAATGTGTATAGGCATTGGCCATAATTTCCAATTACCTATGGTGAGATACATGATTTAGATATAGATCATTCTAAAGCCAATACAAGAGTGCATTGAACAATAGGCATGGATAAATCATGAAAGTGTGTAAGTGGTAGAGTTGCACTTATACATGATAAAATTGTTAGGCTTGAATGCATTTTTGTGAATGCATGCATACATGTTATTTAATGGAAATGAGTATGCTAACAACTGAAATGTTACAATTATTACTAACTCATCGAGTTGAGAACATTTCAAGGGTTGTTAGACATTGTAACGAGCAAGTTCCACACTAAAGTAGTCACATGAGCATTGAATACATGAAATTTTTGTTCAGAGAATACAGTAATGAAAATCATAATATTGAAATAATGAAAATCTTAATTATTGAACATGCACATGCAGATAATGATAATTTCATTCTATAAAATAAATGGTTTGATAGGTGTGATTGAAAATTTAAGAGTAGACAATTCTAAAATTACTTGTGAGCCTTTGTAAGTAATACAATATAATTTTATGGTACATGAAATATTAACAATTTGTTAGCTGAATGCAAGATGACAACATTGCAGGAAAAATAGTCTCAAGTATGGTGTTGAAGAAATCCATAATAAAGACCAATGCATGTTGTTGCAACAACCAAGAAAATTATGAGATGGAATCTCATACTTGAGGAAAATATGAATTTTCTTATGAAACAAAAATTGAATTTCTAAATAAAATTATTATGAGATTATCTCATGATGGTTGTATATGTGTGATATAGATGAGAGGATGGATTCCTTCTTATCTTCCGACACTGATCTCTACTAGGTATACATGTCAAATGCGAGGCAAGAGTTTAGCACGTTAGAAACTGGAACGCTGGGGAAGAAAGGATACTATTGAGACATTGAAATCCTATGATATTAAATTTGTGTTTTTTAAAATTATATGTTTTTCAATTTATTTTTAAATTTTGACAATTAGCTATAATTTGGTAAAACACATCATATATATTTAATCACATCAATTAAATTTAAAAATAGAAATATGTTTATCTATTTAAAAAACTAAATTAATAATAATTTGAACATTGGAGAAGTTTATATATATATATATATATATATATATATATATATAATTTTATTACATTAGACAAATAACATATAAAAATAAGTAAATTAATTTATAATTATTATTTCTTAATTAATTATGTATCTATTTGATATCAAAACAATTTTCTATATTTTAAACCAATTTGAAATTAATTATCTATAGATTTAATTTTAAATTGATTTTTTATATTTTAAAAGTAATTTTTAATATAAAAATAAATATATTATAAATAAATATGTAAATTGAATCTAAATTTAATAAATATGTAAATTATCTATATTAATTTTTTATAAAAAAAATTATACATTTTAGTTTTAACCAATTAAATATATATTTAATTTATTTAATTTTAAATTGAATCCAAAACCTTAAACCTCATCCTTCCTTTTATAAAAAAGAAAAACACTTAAAAACAATGCTTCCTCTTATTAAAAACATCACTTAAAAACATTGCAAGAACTTCCAAACTTTTAATTCCAAACCTTCCACCTAATCCTACTTCTTATGAAAAAAAATGAACACTAAAAAAATTAAACACACTGCAAATAGATAAGGATTAAGAGCAAAGAAAATGCATTACATTTTAAAATTATTTAGTTGAAGAATCATTTTATTCATATTTCTTTTGGGTAATACGATTAAGAGGTGAGAGTTCTTAGTGAATTAAAATATAATGAGATTGTTATTATGACATATAATAATAATAATTTATTTTTAAGGTTACGGCCAAGCCAAATACCCTTGTTTGTGGTACATACTTTACCTTTCTGGATTTGAACTTATGATCTCTTAAGAGAAAATACATGTTCTTAACCATTAGGCCCACTTAAACTCTATAAATAATTTAATAAAGTACTTATTTTATTATAAATAATTATAATAAAATTATTATTTTATTATAAATATTGTTATTTTAAAATTGTTTTATTTCTAAATTGTGTTTTTTTATATTTGCAAACAAATTTTAAAAATTTAAATGAAAAGGTTTTAAGTATATAGATGTATAACTAAGTTTGAGGGTTATAATTAAGGCAACTTTCTACCTGTACTAATATAATATAAGTAAAATTCAAATTAAGAAACATTGTTTTTGAAGGAGAGAACTTTAACTTTGATAATCTTAATAATTGTAAAAGTTTTTGGAAGAATAGTTAAGGAGCTTGCCTCTTTGTTCAATGCTTCCACAAAGCATGGAAGCATGAAGTGTAAGGTGGATTTCTTTCTAATATCATATTTTCACAACAGACAATTATTATATAACTATTTACTAGTGTTGAATTCATTTTTTTGTGTTGTATCTTTTTTTTTGTAGCAATCATCAGTGCCTAATTTTTCATGTTTTTAGTGAATGCCTACGTTGCTAGAGACTTCATACATTTATGAACTCCCTCTTCATAATAAAAACATAGTGCAAGAGTTTTATCGAACAATTTATTGATATGCTTTTGTGTTCGACACTATTTAGACTAAATAGTTTAAAAGATAAGATTATTCTTCAATCCTACTCGAAAAGGTCTTTCTGATGCGGGATCATGTGGTTGTTGGGGGCTCCCAAAGACAACATTGTCGTAATGGTAGGATTACCTATATACCCATTGAGTACTAGAGATCAAGCAATGGATATTTGAGATAGTAATTTAGTTGCCTCCACATAAGACTTTTGATGAGAATTATCCACCCTTAAGTAACCCCATGATTGGGGTGTGTGTTGCCTAGAACTCGCAGAATTGTTAAATAGTTTGTAGGGACTACCTAGAACCATGATGAGCAATGATTTCATATAGTCCATGTTAAGGTTTTACCCCTACCCATCATGGTTTTGAGCAGTTCATACAACCCCATCATGGTGTTTTTGAGGGGTGGATAATGCTCACCAAAACTCCTAACACTCAACAGTTTCCTAAAATGTGACATTTTATGATCTAAAGTGCAAATGACCTCACAACATTACACATGAGCCAAGACATATACAAAGATCCCGAACAGGTCATCATACAAATGCATTGCATGCAAAGTGTGACGTTCTCTAAGAAACTCTTCCCCTAATTCTTGGAATACCTAATTAACAAAATT
Organism: Picea engelmannii; assembly: GCA_009831015.1. Classification (NCBI taxonomy): domain Eukaryota; kingdom Viridiplantae; phylum Streptophyta; class Pinopsida; order Pinales; family Pinaceae; genus Picea; species Picea engelmannii. The sequence continues at coordinate 457 of WSFP011588383.1, read as the reverse complement.
CATTATCATAATTGATCCCAAAAAATAAAAACATTTTACACGTGTAAATAACTCATACACTCGATTGTAATCCAAAAAGTTAAAATTCCATAAGTTTCGACTATAAAAGTCTCACTATCAATCTCAAAATTATAATTATGTCAAAATCAATGTTGAATTGACATGACCTTTGGATCAACTTAAGCACAAATGGATTAAAAATCATGTACAAACCACGCAGATTCCAAACTTACCGTTTCAAACCCGGATTCAATGCTTTCATGTCAAGTTCTACGAATTTCTATAATGTTTTATGTAAATGAGCTTCAAACATAGGAAACTCGACTAATCTTATAAAGTGAAATTTCAACGTAATGATAATGTCTTTTCAAATATTGAGATTTACAAAGTACAAGTCACTCATGAATGTGTGTTTTACTTTTACTATTGTTTACCCTTTTTAAATGTCACCTTATTT
>WSFP011588382.1:0-10286 GCA_009831015.1 Picea engelmannii | reverse complement strand
ATCTTGAGACCCGAATCTTCCTCCCAGTTTGGTTTTCTACCAGAGCTCTAAACTCCTGAAACCTCCCAAAGACCTCATATTTGGTCTTTAGAAAGTAAATCCAGGTCTTCCTGGAGTAGTCATCAATAAACAAGACAAAGTATCTGGAGCCACTCATTGACTCCACACTCATTGGCTCACATACGTCAAAGTGTATCAGATCCAGTACTCCCTTAGACCTGTGCTCGCTAGATGGAAAGGGTTTCCCGACATACTTTCCCAACGCACAACCCTTGCAATGGTCATGCCTCTCAGCTGTAATCTTAGGAAATCCCGTGACTGCCTCCATCAAATGCCCCAAAGCACCAAAATGAATATGTGCCATCATCCTGTGCCACAACTCACCTATATCTGTGGTGAAACTCGCTAATGCTCTCCCTGGCTGAACCTGTAACTTGTAGACCTTCTCCTCTCGAACCCCAATCATCCTGTCCATCTTCTCACCTGACCCACCTGGTCTGATGAACATCTTTCGTTTACGGAAAGTGACCTCATATCCTTTATCCTCAAGAGTAGAGACTGAGATGAGGTTCTTGGTCAACTCTGGAACATATAACACATCATTGGAACATAGTGGTTTCTCGGACTCCCTCTGAAATGAGACTGCGCCAACTCCTTGCGCCTTGTAGTGCTTGTCATGACTCATCCCCTAACTCAATGACTAGATTTACACCTCTCTCCTGTAGCCTAGTAAACCATTCTTTGCGCCATGTCATATGACAAGATGCACCACTGTTTACAAACCACATGTCTGAAACAACTGTACTAGACATACAGGCTATGAAGCAGAAATCCTCCTCAAATGACTTGGAAAACTCATCCATTGCTACTGAAGCTGCCATCTGTGGCTTCTTCTTCCTTCTCTCTAGACACTGTGATGCAAAGTGACCCATCTTGTGACACTAGAAGCACTTGACTTTTGAGAAGTCAATGTTTTCTTTCCACCTTTCCTCTTCTTCTTGCCCTTTGCTTTGTCTGTAAGGGCCAAACCGTCTTCCTCCTCTGTATGAGTTGAAGATGATGGTCCTGCTTGACCAATCCTAATCTCTTCCTGCACAAAATCATCCCACAACCGTTGCCAATCAAGGAGCTTCTCCCGAGCTACTACACCACAGACAAAAACGTCCTATGACTTAGTAAAGCCATCTAGTGCAATCCGCACCAGCTCAGGATCTTCAGTCTTTTCACTGGCTGCTGCAAGTTCATCCCTAATCTGTGTTATCCTGATAAGATAAGGTATTACACCCTCACCTTTGGCCATCTTGGCCCCACGCAATTGCTTGCACAGAGCCATCACTCTGTTTTCATTTTTGTTTTGGTAGAGGTCACTTAGGGCTTTCCACATATCTTTTGCCTCAGCTTTTCCTGAGAGATGTGGGACCACATGGTTTTTTATCCCATCAAGAATCAAGCTCTTGGCCTTAGCTTCACCTTTCTTCCAGATGACCAATTTAGCTGCACCTGTGGGTGTTGCTGTCTTGTCACTGACATGCTCTGACACATCATTGACCTCCAATATCATTGTCATCCTTTCTTTCTAGGTGGCGTAATTATGAGCCCCTTGGAACCTGTCTTCTACCCTCAAACTCATGGCCATTTTCTGAAAGTGTTATGTTCAAACCCTCAAGGTTCAAACCCCTGCTGAAAAAATTGTACGATTGCTTTGATCTGTGCTTGGATCCTCACGATCCACCTGGATCTGAATAGATCTATCTGTGTTGTTGCCTTCACTGTTCCTGCTCTGATATCATGTAGATTTCCTTAAAACCTAGCACTGTTTGCTTCAAAAAAAAATTAAATTAATTTTCTGTCTTTGTTTAAAACATATTTCAGCTAGGTTTAATGCACAACATAAATTAAAAGGCACAGGATCTTTTCCAAATAAAGACACACAACAAACACATCACATCAACACAATTGTTTTTGGACAATAGTCCTCGGAAAAACCGAATGTGGGAAAACCGGTACAACAGATTTGGAGGTTTTTATTAGCAGAGAAATATAGAATGCTTCTTACAGAAAATTCGCTCCTACTGAGATAAAACCCAGTAAAATCCTTCAAGACTAAATTATAGTCTCTCTTTTTTCTTTGGAACCAGATTTGTCCCAGCAAAATCCTTCAAGATATGCTTCTGCAAAACTGTACGACGCCCTTGTGAGTACTGCATCAGACTGTACGGATGCTCTGCGTAGGTGAAGTGTGTTGGAGATACTTCACACACACCTATGATTTCTTTTTCCTAAGGTTTTCCCTATGTTTATTAGTTATATTTCAGTCTCCTATATTTTAGGAAGAATATTCCTCTAGGAGAATATTCTCTTCAGTTCACACTTCAGTTTGATCAGTTGAATGGAGTCTAGATGCCACATTGGGATTATCACCATGCAACATTGGGATCATCACCAACTAATGCACATTGTTCTTGGGATCATCACCACACTAGCGCATTACTCATGATTTCCTGATCGCCTCCTCACTTCACTCTGTTTCAGTCAGTTAACTGAAGACTAAGAGACTAGTTAACTCAGACTAGGTGTCAGTTCACTCCCGTAACTTCCTGAGAGACTAGACTAGGTGGTAGTTTATTCTCGTAACTGTTGGCATGTGTCCAGATCACTCTAGACCACCACTATGGCGCATTGGCTTCTCCTCCAGTGCGCATTAGTTGAGTTATATAGAGTATATCATGTGTAAATTATCATTCATTCATTTGGTTAATGATAGTTCTTCCATTCTTTCTCTTTTGCTTCTCTTTTCTCATATTTTCTCTGCAACTGTGTATGTCAATTCCTAGCTAGATCTATTTTGTGCAGGTTCAAGACATTTACATGGTATCAGAGCCGATGGACTGCTAGGGAAAAGACACACCAAATTATTTTTGCAGGTACCGAAGATTGAAGACAACGGAAAAATGGAATTTCCAAAAGAATTCATTCTTACACCATACAATTTCTTTACATGGAAGGAGAAGATGATAATGCATCTGTGAGGCAGATGATTATACTGGTTATCCATGAACACAGAGACAAAACCAACATCAGCCAAAGAAAAATCCAAGTATCTAAATCGAATATGGATGAAGCGTTTAGAACAATTTGTAGTCTCATTTCTCCTGAACTCCTCTTTCACATATCCTCCTGTAAAACCCCCAATGAAGCCTGGACCACCATGGAAGGACTTTTTGGCAAACAAGACAAGATGAGGGGACACATGCTCGAGGTGGAATTGCTCTCATTGGATCCAAAAACCTTCGACAATCTCCAAGATTTCTTTACCAAATATAAGGATTTGCTGTCGCAACTCAAGGTTTGCGGGGTTGATAAATATAAGGAGGAGAAACAAATGGTTCTCACCATTCTCTCCAAACTTGGTCCAAAATACTCAGTGTTTGTATCCACATTTCATTCAGTTAGATTCGCCTCTGGATCTACCTGGACGATACCCTCTCTTGAGGCCTTTATCGAGTCTCTGACACAAGAGCAGAACAAGCTCATCAATATGGACAAAATCAAAGGCCCAAAGGCACATGCACTTACTGTGCAAGATGGCAGCGGTCATCAATATCATAAATCTAAAGACAAAGACAAAAGGAAAGCACATGCAAATCCAAAGAAGGAAGGGTACTCAAAACCCTTCAACGATCCCTCTGGATCCAAAGGTGGAAAGGGAAGAAAAGGGGAGAAATGCACTTACTGCCATAAAGGATTCCATCCAGAATCCACATGTATGCAGAAACAGATAGATCTAATGACCCAAATACTTCAGCAAAACAACCTTGGAGATCGCATCCCCAAGGGTGCCAAGAAAAAGAAGCCAAAAGATCATAATCCCAAGAAATACAATTCTAGCCATGCCTTGATTGCCATCAACTCCTCTCCCGATGCTTGGATCGTAGATTCAGGTGCATCACACCACATGGATGCCACAAAAGAAGTCTATTCTTCATTGGATGCATGCAAAGGTCCTCCTATTCTGATGGGGGACAACTCTCCAGTCGAGGTCACCGGCAAAGGAAGAATTGAACTCACAAACGGAAGCTTCAAGAATGTGTTACACGTTCCCAAACTTTCCGTCAATCTTCTCTCCGTGTATCAGATGACAAACTTCGACACCAGAAAGAGAGTCATATTCACACCTGATGCAGTGGATATCTATGACATGCAAACCAACTCCAGGGTTGCTATCGATGAGATAAATCATCAATCTAGACTCTACACATTTTCTGAATTTATTGAACCAGATTCTGCATTACTACTTACTCATACTGATGAAAGCAGTAGGATATGGCATGAAAGATTCGTGCATTTACATTTCAGATATATGCAACAACTTAGCAAGCAGAGAATGGTTGATGGTCTACCCGACATCCACTTCTCCAAAGGAATTTGTGAGAGATGTGTTCTTGGAAAACACCCTCAAGAGAAATTCGACAAAGGAAAGACTCATAAGGCTTCCTCGCCTTTAGATCTGATCCATAGTGACCTTATGGGCCCTTTTCCGCATCCATCAATCAGTAAAGCAAGGTACGTGCTCATTTTCGTTGATGATTTCTCACGCTTCACATGGATTTTCTTTCTTGGGTAAAAATCAGAGGTCTTTCAACACCTCAAAGATTTCAAAGCCCTTGTTGAGACAGTCATGAAAGAAATTGAAAGTCCTCCGAACAGATAACAGGGGAGAGTATGTCAACCATGAGATACAAAATATTTGTCACGAGGCAGTGATTCAGTTGCAGCACACGGTTCCCTATACTTCGCAGCAAAACAGAGTTGCTGAGTGGAAAAATAAATCTCTAAAAGAGATGGCATCTTGCATGCTACATGCAAAGTCACTTCCACAGAGATTATGATCTGAAGCACTTAATTGTGCAACCTACATCCAAAACAAATCTCCCCATAGATCTGTCAAAGATAAGACCCCATACGACGCTTGGAGCGGCCTCAAACTGGAAGTGACCCCCTTCTGTATTTTTGGTTCATGTGCATGGGCCAGGATTCCCTCTGAGAAGAGGAAGGCACTTGATCCACAGAGCACAGAGTGTATCTTTGTTGGATACCCCGACGATGTGAAGGGATACAGACTCATTGATCTTTCCTCGGACCGGCTCATCATTGAGCGTAGTGTCCAATTTGAGGAAAGTGTCTCGCATGTACCTCAACAACCGCATGCAGACACTTTTGTTCTTCCACCTGTCAGAGATGATGAGCATGCACATGCCGACTCTTCTTTAGATGAGTGTTATGATTAAGAGGATTCAGATGATCCAGATACAGAGTCAGTATAGTCAGATGCAGAGTCAGTGCATCCAGATGCAGATGTAGAGCCAAAGCAGAGGCCCAAGTGGGCCAAGACTACTCTTCAGGAAGTAGGGGATCTTGTTGGGGATCCAGCTGATACTAGGAGGAATTGATCTGATTTTGAGGAGCCTGCTCTTGCACTCACTGCCACTAAACCGATGCCACCCAAACATCTTTTCTTGGTTCAGTCTTCAGATCCACAGTCTTATGGTGAGGCTGCTAGAAATTCCTTTTGGGAATCCGCCATGCAGGAGGAGTACAACTCCCTCCTCGAGAACCGTACTTGGGATTTGGTTCCCCTTTCTTCAGGAAGAAAACTTGTCAGGTGCAAATGGGTCTATAGGACCAAGAGCGCAATGGATGGACAGGTTAGCAGATACAAAGCCAGGCTAGTTGCCAAAGGCTTTCAACATGTGCATGGCATTGACTATGATGAGACCTTCGCTCCAGTAGCGAAAATGGATTCCATACGTTTGACACTTGCCATTGCGGTAGCCAAGGGATGGGAAGCCCATTAGATGGACATGAAGAATGCATTTCTTCACGACGATCTCTTTGAGGAGATCTATATGGAGCAACCCCAGGGATTTATGCAGGATTCAACTTTGGTCTGTCGACTGAAGAAGTCTCTTTATGGGCTTAAGTAGGCTCCGAGGGCATGGTATGCCAAGATGGACTCCTACCTGCTGTCACAGAACTTTGTACGTTGTAAGTCAGACTCAAATGTTTACATGCTTAGGACGGTTGATTCACTTCTACTCCTAGTTCTGTATGTCGATGATTTGCTGATCACCGGTTGCTCGACTTTAGTGATTGCTGTAGTCAAGAGGATTCTGCATGACAGGTTCTTGATGACGGACATGGGTCCGCATTTCTTCCTTGGACTCGAGATCAGTCATGATGCATCATGCATCAAACTGTCTCAGGCCAAGTATGCACGAGATCTCCTTGAGAGATTTCATATGACAGACTGCAAGTCTGCCTCGACCCTTTCCTATCAGGATTCAGACTTGAGGATGGCGGGGACACTCCATTGGTTGACAACACACTGTACAAACAACTAGTGGGGAGCTTGTTGTATCTCACACACTCTAGACCAGACCTCTCCTATGCAGTTGGAGCAGTCTCTAGGTTCATGCAGGAGGCCTATGAGCTACATTGGAAGGCTGTAAAGCGTATCCTTCGATACGTACAGGGCACCATCACCTTTGGGATTCACTATTCAACAGACTCTACATTGGACCTCATCGGGTTCACTGATTTTGGCTGGGCTGGCGATAGCATTGATCGCAAGTCCACATCTGGTTACTCACTATGCTATCTTCAGCCGAGGCCGAGTACAAAGGGGTAGTTAACATAACAATTCAGGGTATGTGGCTGCAACATTTTCTCACTGAGTTGGGCATTCAGTTTCATCGACCGATCATCATCTGGTGTGACAACAAGAGCACTTTGAAGTTCTGCAGAGATCCAGTTCAGAGGCAGCGAATGAAGCACATCGAGATCCACATGCACTACATCCAGGACTTAGTACACGAGGGGATCATCGACCTGCAGTTTTTTCCTTCACCAGAACAGATTGCAGACATCTTCACCAAGACCATCACTGAGCAGAAGTTCCATTCTCTGCACAGTCCTCTTGGAGTGAAGGACACAGTTGCCTAGCAACTGTTAGTTCTTCTTTTTACATACATTGTACTTTGAGGGGAGGGGTTTTTCCCATGAGGTTTTCCCTCTTTCCTCGTTTATTTTAGTGTATCTTTATTATTTGGGTACCTAACATGGTCTCGTTGCCATGACCCATTCTTTATTTTCACCATAGTGATGTTCAGGGGGGGTGTTGGAGATACTTCACACACACCTAGGATTTCTTTTTCCTAAGGTATTCCCTATGTTTATTAGTCATTATTCAGTTTCCTATATTTTAGGAAGAATATTCCTCTAGGAGAATATTCTCTTCAGTTCACACTTCAGTTTGATCAGTTGAGTGGAGTCTAGATGCCACATTGGGATTATCACCATGCAGCATTGAGATCATCACCAGCTAATGCGCATTGTCCTTGGGATCATCACCAGACTAGCGCATTACTCATGATTCCTTGATCTCCTCCTCACTTCACTCTGTTTCAGTCAGTAATTGAAGACTAAGAGACTAGTTAACTCAGACTAGGTGGTAGTTCACTCCCGTAACTGCTTGAGAGACTAGACTAGGTGACAGTTTACTCCCGTAACTGCTGGTATGTGTCCAGATCACTTTTGACCACCACTATGGCGCATTGACTTCTCCTCCAGTGCACATTAGTTGAGTTATATAGAGTATATCATGTGTAAATTATCATTCATTCATTTGGTTAATGGGAATTCTTCCATTCTTTGTCTTCTGCTTCTTTTTTCTCATATTTTCTCTGCAAGTGGGTATGTCAATTCCTAGCTAGATCTATTATGTGTAGGTTCAACACATTTACAAAGTGACCTTTGCTCAATCAAGATGAGATAATCTCCTATTCAAATGTCTTCCTCTGTTTCCCTACAACTATCCTCTTTCTCAGATCTCAAATCGAGCCTCTCTTTCTCCTGGATCGATCTCTCCTCATAGTAGTAGTGTGCCCTCTTCCTAGTTGACATTCTATTATACTATTGAATTGCCTTGAATGGAGCCATACGAACCAAGTATGAGAATTGCGGAGGCCACCTGCTGTCCTTCCCACTTTGCTTCGAGTTGTTTATTGTAATTGAATGCATGTTGAGAACGACACAATTAAATGTGTTATGGTATGGGGCTAAGACAACGAATCCCATTTTTAATTAATATTCCAAAGCCTAAGGAGGAGGCCACCTTGGCACAATGGTCCGCCTCTCCGTTCAACTCTCTTTTAATGTGGTAGAACAAAACCTAGTCCAATTGGGAGAGGATTTGTTTAATTCTTGAAATGAGTGAGCTCAGTTTGTTCCCCCCGAGTTAGCTTGATCTATCATGGCTTTGATAACTAGCATAGAGTCTCCTAGTGCTATTAATGTTCTAATACCTTCTTCCTTTGTGATGAAGAGGCCCCACCACAATGAGTAAGCATTAGCAAGATCGTTTGAGACGTTTCCAAGCCCCAGGCATAGTCAACAACCTTGTTTCCTCTAGGATCTTGGAGATTCCCCCTGCACCTGCCACCCCTTGATTGTGCTTAGGAGCTCCATCAAAGAAGAGAGTGAAGGAATGTTGCCGAGTCTTCCAAGCCAAAATATCAAAGGGCTCTTTCCTAATCATCCACTGTAGAAAAGAGGTTACTTTATCGTTGATGTGGGAGATGCCAATGTGATCCAACTTGAATTGTGATAGCCAAGCTTTTTCCATACTATCTAGCTTTTGGTCCTGCGTTTTATTCTCGATTGCAAATGTTTAGAGAGAAGAGAAACGACATTTAAAGTGGTTTGAAGCGGGTTGCACCTTTTGTTATTGAATTTTTTTTGTTCCAGGCAAGCCAAATCTTCCAGCTCTCTTTTAATGTGGTAGAACAAAGCCTAGTCCAATTGGGAGAGGATTTGTTTGATTATTGAAATGAGTGAGCTCAGTTTGTTCCCCTCGAGTTAGCTTGATCTATCATGACTTTGATAACTAGCATAGAGTCTCCTAGTGCTATTAATGTTTTAATACCTTCTTCCTTTGCGATGAAGAGGCCCCACCACAATGAGTAAGCCTTAGCAAGATCGTTTGAGACGTTTCCAAGCCCCCAGGCATAGTAGACAACCTTGTTTCCTCTAGGATCTTGGAGATTCCCCCTGCACCTGCCACCCCTTGATTGTGCTTAGGAGCTCCATCAAAGAAGAGAGTGAAGGAATTTGTCGAGTCTTCCAAGCCAAAAAATCAGAAGGCTCTTTCCTAATCATCCAATGCAGAAAAGAGGTTGCTCTATCTTTGATGTGGGAGATACCAATGTGATCCAAGTTCCAACTTGAATTGTGATAGCCAAGCTTTTTCCATACTATCTAGCTTTTGGTCCTCCGTTTTATTCTCGATTGCAAATGTTTAGAGAGAAGAGAAACGACATATAAAGTGGTTTGAAGCGGGTTGCACCTTTCGTTATTGATTTTTTTTTTGTTCCAAGCAAGCCAAATCTTCTAGCAAAGGAATTTCGGCAATGTTTTCCAGATCCGTTTGAAGACTGGTTTATTTTTAAAACACCCTCTATACATATGACACCATTGTGAGAAGAATTCCTCACAAGATTGTGGCCACCTAGTTGGATGTGATAAACCAACTAGCACATGTGACCACACTTCTTCGACACAGTTGCAATCAAGGAACATGCGATGAATCGATTCCTCTGCATTGGCACATAAGGCACATTGAGAAGGGCCCGCTATTCCTTTTTTTTAAGTTCTCAGCTGTGCACATTTTCCAATGTATCAGGATCCAACAGAAAATGTTGATCTTAGGTAATCCATCATTGTTCCAAATCTTCTTCCAGAGTGTTGAATGCCGAGGGAGATTTCTTGCCTCCAACAAGAAATGAAACCCAATGCTAACTGGGAAGAGTGATCCCCTGTTATCTTTCTCAGATTTATTCCCCGGAGTGCAACCATAGAGCGCCTGAGCTAAAGAATTGACAAGAGGTATCAGTGGATCCGAATTTCCATCCGAACCAATTCCCAGAGGTCTCATCCCAATCGGAAATGTTGTGAAAAGAATGAATTTTCTAATCCTTCATCCACGCTTGAAGAGGGGCTAGATCCTCTCTGGTGGACAATTTCGCCTTCCCATATATGCCGTCCCAAATTTTCGCAGATTTCTCACTCCTTGGAATCCAAGTAATCTTCTCTTTAATGACTGGGATGGCAGGTTTTAGAAGCTTTACAATGGGGAAACCTTTGAGTTCTTTAAGCGGGAGTTCTAAACATTGCCTTGTTCCTCTGAAATATTTCCTCCACAACCTTCTTTCACCAGGCTGGTTTACCAA
>WSFP011588381.1:0-10286 GCA_009831015.1 Picea engelmannii | reverse complement strand
AAAAACATTGCTAATGACTAGTCTTGATTTTCAGAGATATGGTATGCTTCTAAATGTTGTTATATGAAAGAAATCTATGTAATTTCAATGAAGAGCAATCTTTCCTAACATGCCAAAACTATTGTAATGCAACCAAAAGTGAAAAATCTCTAGACACAATGCAAAGAGTAAAATATATTTCCATTTTCAATATAATGGAATGAAAATGCAAGGACTGAATAAACAACCTCCAAGCAGATCCTACAACAAGCACAAAGAGACAATCCAAGCATGAAACTAAGAAGAAACTACCCAGACTAGGATGCAAGGACAACAAAACGAGAAAAATGACATGAAATAGATTTTCCCAAAATATTCACTAATAAAGAGGCTTCCTATTACTATGTAGGCACTCAACAGTCAAGACATGGACCCAAGAAGTCTCAACAACCAACAAAACTCACCCAAAAAACACAAAACTTGGCCAAATAGGCTTAGAAAATAGTGTACATGACTGTTCAGGGAAAAAAAAATGTATGTACGCACCCTAAGAACTGGCAGCTCGTGTATGTACGCGAATGTCAAGGGAAAACCTATGTATGCCAAAGAAGACACTACCAAGGAAAGGTTCAGGCCAAGAAACTTAGATGCAAATAAAAATAAAGGCTTTTAAGAAACAAGCGATACAGAAACTCAGGAAAGCAATGAGCAATGAAGGAGAAAAATCATCCAATACCCCATAAGGGAGATCTTCCTCAACAGAGTCGCCAATTATGTTATGAGGAAAATCTCTCTATGGATAGGGGAAAACCACAACAGACAGAATGACACCTAAAAATCAACTCTAATATCAATTATTCTATATAAATGGAATGCTAACAAGAGAAGGCTAGAATCCTACCTTGTCTAGATGTTCGAAGAATACCACCGTTGAGCACACAACCCAAATCTTTATACCTCCAACTTGTCCTCAACAACCAAGATACACAAGAATGTGGTGATGATATATAATGTTAGCATACAAATTAGCATAATCTATTAACATACATAACAAATACTCCCATGTAAAGTAATTCAAATATTTGCAATATATCAATTAGACGAGAAAATAGTATTTTTATTAATGTAATCAATAGAAGTACATAGGTGACAAACTTCTATAATGACACATATCAGAACCGATAAACTAAGTCCCTCCAGCTAGGCCTCCACCACTTCAATCCTCCACAAAGGTAAAATCACATGTAGGAGTCAATGAGGTTCTCCATCACAAGATAGGAAGAGCTTGGGGGCTAAACACAAGAATTTCAGGATTTCAAGGACAAAGGGATGCATAGTCAATATGAAGTGAAATTTCTCCAGAGTATCTTTGCTCTCAATGATGTTTTCCTCCCTTCAAGGCTTGGATATAGCTCAAATTATAGCCTCCAAATAGAATTGAAGGGTCAAATTGGAGCATTTCCAGAATATGGAATGTCAAGGATCATGGATCACGTGACATGTCATGGAAACACGACATATTTTTTAATTTTTGAGAACCAACCCTGATGTACACGGGTTTTAGTGGAGAAACTTGCGTATACACGAGTTGTATAACTGGTAGGTTGCATATATGGACAAAAATGTGTAATTTTAGCTCTGGAGTGAATAAAAAAGGGGAATTTAAGTCTACAGAGGGAAATGGAAGTCCATCCAAGTAAGGTGCATGGAGTGAGACCAAATTTTCTATAACAAGTCTTGATGATTAATTTGGGGATTTGTATTTCGGTTTGGGTGATGATAGTACAAAATCCAAGGAGGAGTGCATGAACTTGGTAGAAACCTTCAAGGGACTGCAAAAATATGTCCAAAGCTATAAGGATGATAATGAGAGGCTTATGAAATACAAGGAACAACAAGATGACTTCAATGCCAAATTGATGCAAATCTTGGACATAATACAAAAAAAAATGGATAAGGAGACAAATACAAGTAGGTCCAGAGGTCGTAGGCCTCAGGATGAGAAAATAAGAGAAGAAAGAAGTGATGGTAGGCATCGACCTCGCTTGCCAAAGCATTCTTTTAGGAAAGTGCGCAGTAGCTCAAGCCCATCTTTTGCCAGAAAGCATAAGAGAAGGAGTGTGGTGGACGAGATACAAGGAGAAATGAATAAGATCAAGCCTCCTACCTTTGATGGTGAGCATACAAATGATGAAGATGTGGAGACCTGGACGCTCGGTATGAGGAAGTACTTCCAGTTGCATAATTATTATGCACAAGTAGAAGGGAGAATTGCCATCTATCAACTAAAAGGAAAAACATACATTTGGTGGGATCAGTTCATGCAAGTGCGACATATTGGTGAGAAGAAGGTTACTTGGAGGGAGTTTAAGAGGTATTTTCAAAATAAATATTTAACCAGGAGGTATTATGACAAGAAAATGAAGGAGTTCTTTAAACTCAAGCTTGGGGGTGTGACGATAGATGAACATGAAAGAAGATTCTTAGAGTTGCTGAAATATGTCGCATTCATCAAGGAGGATCAAGTTAAAATTCAGAGGTACCTGAGTGGGTTTCCCTCATTTATTAGTGACAATATACAATATGATGACCCCAAGACGTTGGAGGAAACTATAAGGCACACTAAGTGTCTTTTTGAGTAGCAAAGGGGAAGATCAACTTTCCAAAAGGATTGGGAAGATAAGATAAAAAGTAAGGTGAAACAGAGGAAGAAAGGGACTAAGCCATCGTCTTTTAGAAATACTGCACATGGACAACCAACTCTCAAGGAGCCCATAATGTCAAAGACAGTGGGGAAAAATCCATGGAAACAATCTATTCAATGTTGGAGTTGTGGTGGGAATCATATGCACATATATTTCCCTCAAAGAGGTGATAAAGTGAGGACTGTGTACAATGTTCAACGAGTTACGATAGTTGAGAACATGGGAAAAAATGTGCCAAGGATTTACACATCCCTAGTTAACAAGTAAGCTAAGTTTCAGTCAAACATGATCGAGGTGGAAGGTAAGATTGATGACCAATCCATTTTTATTTTAATTGAAACATGAACTAATCATTGTTATATAGATCCTAAGATGGTGGAAAGATTCCAATTTTCGAGAAGTAATCTTGGAAAATATTGGTTGGTGCAGTTAGCTACAGAGGAAAAAAGGAAAATTAATGAGATGGTTAAGGAATTTCTAATGAAGATGAATGGACTGCGCACAAAATTTTATTTGAATATCATACTTTTGGGCTCGTGTGTTTGCCTCATTGGTATGGATTGTTTTGACGAGCACTATGTTTTCCCAGACTGTTACAATAAGGAATTTACTTTCTTGGATGAGGAAGGGAACTTAAGAACAATTTAAGGAATTCCAAGGGTTGTACCTATCAAAGAAATTTCATCCTTGCAATTGAAGAAAAACTACAAGAAAGTATGTCAAGTATTTGGAGCTCACATGGAAGAGGAACATAAGGATAAAGTTCCAAGTGTTGAAGACTATGCAATATTGAAAGAATTTGAGGATGTATTTAAAGAGATACCGGGGTCACCACCAAAAAGATATTGATTTATCTATAAATATGATGCCTGAAGCAACACCCGTATCCAAGACTCCTTATAGGATGAGTATGCGAGAGTTGAAAGAGTTATAGATGCAACTCGAGGAGCTTCTGAAGAAGGGGTATATACAACCAAGTGTGTCGCCTTGGGGTGCCCCAGTATTGTCTATGAAGAATAAGGATGATATGCTGAGACTTTGTATTGACTTTAGGAAGTTTAACAAGGTAACAATAAAGAACAATTATCCTTTTCCAAGGATATATGACCTCTTTGATCAACTGCGGGGCAAAAATATATTTTCAAAGATTGATCTAAGATCTGGATATCACCAGGTGAGAATTAAATAAGAGGACATTGACAAAACTTCCTTCAGAACAAGGTACAAACATTATGAGTTCACAGTGGTGCCATTCATATTGTCAAATGCACCATATTTCTTCATGTATTTGATGAATGGAGTTTTTATAAGTTATTTAGATAAGTTTGTCATTGTATTTCTGGATGAGATACTTATTTACTCAAAGTATGAAGAGGAGAATGAGCAACACTTCAGGATGGTGTTGTGGTCACAACAACCCACCTTTATTTTTTCTTTTACAAGCAAAAGGAAAGGCCCCCCTACTAAAATTTCAACCCTATTGCCTAATCCTCTACCGCTTGAACCTAATGCTATCCCTTTGCCTACTTTGAAGGATTTGGGGATTTTATCTTGATGGATGATTGTCTTTGATGGGTGATGACTATTCCTCCCAAGATGATGATTTCAAATATCTTCATAATGCTTATTGTACTGTTATATTTGTTGACATTTGTATGATGGAATTGACATGCTGTTTTCAGACCTTTTGTTGATTCCGAAGTGTTTGGTGATCCTATTTGGCTGCACTACTTGATTTTCTATTGCATGTATTGGATGAGGTTGTGGCTGATTATTTGTTAGTTTCCTAATTCAAATTCTACATCCTATTTCTAACATGTTATGTTGCACGACTTCATATTATGTGCTCTCACATATGGATCCTACTCGTCTATTTCGAATTAGCATATGTAGTCTTAAGACACTCACCTACAATCATCACATTATTTTTCAATAAATCTAACACTCTCTCATAAGTTGGTTTAAAGGGAGGTAATATATTGTTTATTGTATTAGTTAGTCTTGATTCCATGGCTGATATCATTCTTTTGTTTTGCAGGAGAACGTTTGTAGAGCCAATTTGTTCACATGACCGCTCCAGCAGTGAGAGACATGTGGGAAATCTGTTCATCCTTTTTTAGAATCTTAACTTTGATCCTTACCGATCTTCCCTTTTTCCTCTTTCCCTGAGGTCCCAATCTTACAAGGCTATTTGATCCACCTTTCCTATAGACCTATCCCCAAGCCTCTTCGGATTGATCTCTACCGGATTCGTCTTTTGGACTTCCCTCTCTCCTAAAACCTAGGCCCAAGTCCTATTGGGTTTTCTCCTTCTTTTCCTCTATTATTTCCTCTAACCAAATCTCATAGTTGGATTTTTCCCATCGATATATTTCCAACGAATGTAACCATTCTTAAATCCGAGTTTCAGATTGAAATTTATGGCCTCCTAAAGTTTCCTAAGAAAAATATCACCTTTTCTTCCCACTCCCATGTGGAATCCACATGGCTCACACTCTCTTGTGTCATCTGACGTGGTGCTAATGCTGATGTGGAACCCACCACCTATCCTCATCATCGTCGAGATTTTTCCTGACTCTTCTTCCCATTCTTCCAATCACATACTCCAATAAAGATGTCAAAGCTTCATTGTCCTTGGCATTCATACTCTTCATTGCCAGAGTTCTTCTCCATTGAAGTACGTCTACTACTAATATCACAAATTACTCCAACGTCCCTCCCCCGATGAATGGTTGGGATTTCATTTCACTTTCTACTTGATTGATGACCTTCATTCATTCTCGGAAGTTGACGGCCTTATGACTATATTACCCACAATACATAAATTTATTTTAGTTCCTCAGTTTTTGAATGTTCCTTCATTGCCTTAGATCAAATCCTTATCTTCTTCTTTCACATAGAAATGTTTTTTGCAGTTGAATTCTTTAGTGAATTATGCATGGTATTTTGATGCTAAGCCCCTTTTCCTTCTAAGAAACCAACATCAGAACCACGTGCTTATTACTTTGCAAAGTTTCTTGAGCATATTTCCAAAGGGAAACTCTTCTGAGTCGTCGATCTTTTCCTTGAGTGAACAATCAGATTTTTTTCGTGCAACAATATTCAGGTTATAAGTTTTGATGGTCAGAGTTAACACTCCCAACGACTCCTTCAGATTCCGAATGAATTTTAATTGTGACCGTTGATCATCACTGAAAGGATGATCCAGATATTTCTCATGCAAAATAGAGCTATGAGGGAATATTCCTCGATACCTCTTGTCGATAACTTGAAACTTCACAAATTTTTTGGATGCCGAATAATCATCTCCGAATACATGTCATCACTTTTTTCGGGCTTTAATCTTCAACACACAAATTGAAGAAGGAATATTCCTCGATTATTTTCTTTGATACCTTTGCACTGGCGCATTGGAACAAGCTGCGAAATGGCTCTTCCGATGGAATGTGGGGATTGGTTATAGATCTATTGAATGACTAGATCTCACTCTAGTAGTTGATGAATCAGGATGGGAATGGGATAGGAGTTATAAACACTCTGATTCGAAGTTATAAAAACACACTCTACCATTTTCGAGGTTTGATGGAAAACTGACCAGAACTGTTGATCTGGTGGGTTTTCTCTTTTGGAGGTTCAAGAATTAATGGTCCAGATTAATCCACGGGCATGGTCAATGCTTGTAAAGTGAGAAATTGTAAACAACCATAAGTTTTTCTATAGGTGTCAGAATGAGGTCTGTGATACCTCGTTGGAAAGGTATCAGAGAGAGGAACACAATGTTATAGGTCTCTAAGTAAAACAAATGGATATAATACATCATAAAATTCTAAAAACTGACAACCAAATAGTTTTGGGGGAAAATGGCCATACCAACTTCAAGATGTCATATCCGGGGCTACGAGTAACGAAATCAAGCCCAAGATAGATCGATAGAAAGTTGGAGAAGAGAAGAATAAGATGACATAGAAAAGATGGGAATATTGAGAGTGTAAATTTCTATAAAATGAAAAACACATATGGAACCCAAATTCGGATGCAAAACCGAGTATGCTGACTTCAAATCGTCACATCTTGAGCTACAAGCAACAAAAGCGAGCCATAGCTCAACAAAAAGATAAGACATAGGAGAATAATAAACAATGATCACATTCTGTAGGTTTCCTTTGGATGATAGGCCCTTTAACAATGATTTGATTTCATGTTTGGTTTCTCTTGCTAGTGAAACATATGAGTCAGTGGATGAAGAATCTAAATCATGTTCTAATGTTCTTTTACATGCTGATTTAGATTTAAATGATTTTTTTTTGAAAATTCTTATGGTTTGGATGTACTTCATATGTCTGGATATTTCTTTACTATGGGGGTTATATATCAGATAGAAAATTATTTTTCGAAAGAAACCTATGTATCCTCCCACCACTCCATTCCCCCTTACCTTCCTTTTGACAAAAAGGAGACCTCATGTGTTGTAACTTCAAGTTCAGATTTTTTTTTTCGCTTTGCAAGAGGAGGATTTTCATGATGATAATGGGACACTTTGGGTCACACTGATGGCTATGCCAGGATCTCATTATCCTATCTCATATTTTCCGTCACAAGGGATGGAAGAGAAAGCTACAGGGAAAAACTTGAATGTTGATTATTTTGTTAATGAAGAAAATATGAACACTCATGAAATCAATTATTCCTCACCCATGGATAATTTGGAATTAGTTCCTCTTGTTTTGGATTGTTTTGCTGTTACAAATTTTCCTTGTATAGCTAACATAGATCAATAATGTTTTCCTACTGCTAGTGAATCATTTATTGAAACTTCTTGTTCTAACGATTCTTGTAATTTTCTCCTCTATTCTAACCGTGAATATGATTTGGAATATATTTCAAATCCTCATGTTGTGTAGGAGAAAGACATCCATGTTGATTTTTTTACTCGAGGAGAATAAATAAACACACAAGACATTACTCTTGTAACACAACAACCCACTTCTTGTTTACAAGAGAAAAACTATCTTGAGGAAGAACATGTTGATTGTAAAACCAAACCTAGTGTGGATCCCATTGATTCACAATCATCCAATGATGTTTTTAAAGAGGACAAACTACCATTCAGGGATTCACTTTCTGAAAATACCTCTTGTTCTATAGAAGATTTTCATTCTCTAAATTCTTCCACTTATTTCTATTTATATCCTGATCTTTTTAATGGATTAATTTTGAAGGAAACCACCCACCATATGACTCAAATAGAATCAATGGGGCTGACCCTTTTTGTAGTACTTGATGGTGGTGATGCACATTTGGAAGATAGAGAGGATAAGGCCTCTTCCCATGAACTTATTATAACAAAGCCTCATCAGCCTTTGATACACATGAGGCCTCAAAGCCTCATGTGTATCAAAGGATGTATTCTTCTTTTTCTTCGTCATTTTTGATAAATAGTTATTCTCCTTGTTCAAGTAGCCCTTTGTTGAATATTGTTAATACTAGTGGATCTCACCATTGTTTCAAAATTATCTCTCATACCATGGTTGGTCCTAACCCATGCATATCTTATGATCTCACTAGTCTATCTCAAGTAGTTGGTTACTTGAAGTATGAGTCCAAGGAGGTTTGCCAAGATAATGAGGCAATTTGGTCTATGCCAATGGTTATGTCAGGCTCTCATTATTTTGGTTTGTCTTCAGGTATAAACAACTTTGTAAGCACATAGATTCTCTCACCAAGCACACTTTATACAAACTCTATGCACGATTCACATTTGGTATGCTACTTAACATCGAACTCCTTCCATCAATTCTATGATAAAAGTGCAATATTTTACGATAGAATTGAAGCATGGTTGGAGATATATTACTTGGAATGATTTCCCATGAATTATCATTATCATATATTTAATATGGTGAATAGAGTTTATCATGAGTTAATTTTTCCTACTTTTAGTTGATTCTTATTCCAATCTCTCTCACTAATCTTTTTTCTTGAACATATGTTTGAAGGATTGGGATTACTTGGATGGCTACATTGGCATTATGATTTTACATAGCTAATTTTTTATCCATTAGTAGCGTAGGAAGGGAGTAGGGTAGATAGAATAGTGTCTTTCTTTGCATAGTTTAGTTTTTCTTTCTAGTTTTTAATTAGTTTTATGTTTTAATTTTCTTTTCATTTCTGTTGGCTGATCAATAATTGGATTCTCAGCTGTGGTGGAGAGAAATAGAAGGCTTGACCACTAATTTTCCCTTGATTGTATTTTTCAATTTAATTTTGATATGGGGAAAATTTTACTTCATTTTATTCTCAAATTTCTTCTATGTGTTGGATAATATTTAGATCGTCGATTTCATGCATGATCATCATGTCAAATATTGTCCAAGCATGTTTTAATCTTACAAGTGGAATATGTTAAAATGAATATATTATTTAGTTCCTCTTGGGATGAAAATGAACACTCAAAGATATTCAATCATCATATGAATATGATTATAACTGAAATCTTTTGCTTGATGAAATGGATTATGAGGGTTGATCTTACTGTCCCATACATATTAATATTAAATTCTGAGTATTAAAAATATGCCCATCTAAAATTCAAGCCACTCCCAATCCTCGTAATCTACTAAGACGATTATTTTTCCTTGGGTTTGGAGTTATCCTAATCTTTTCTTTCACATCCACTCTTTTCTTTAATCACTTTCATCCAACATGATTTTTCTGTTTAGACCTTTTTAGCATAATGAACTTAGCTGGTTTTTTATTTCGTTTTAGTTCTTTTCTGTTAACACTTTTATCTTTAATTTCCAAGCACTGGCTGCACATATCTTACACTCTATTCAGTTTATTTTTCATGAATGAGTTTCATCTTTTATCTTGCATATTTCTTCATTCAAGCTTCCTTTCATACACAACAACAAGAGACATTCATTCACACTGTCTAGATGCATTTTTTTTTGAAAATTCTAGACAACGTGGTCATTTAAATCTCTCTACTGATGTCCTTTTCAAAAATTACTTTGGAACCAATCTTTCTATTACCCAACTTACTGATTGATCAAAGGCTCAATCTCACCATCATCCATTCAATGGATTTTTAGACCTGATATTTTCTTCAACAATATCTTTGCATCATTTAGGTTTGTTGATTTTAGGTTACCTATTAAAGTTACATTCTAGAGAAATCTTATTTTTATCATGGCTGAGAACTTCATACTTATCTCATGTTGAATATATTCAAATGCTTTGGAGTTGTAAATACCTTCATGAAATATGTCAATGCAACTTCTAAGATTCCAATTTTGAATTTTTATCATTTACTTTTTTATCCTTGATGGTGATTTTTCAAGATGTCGTTTCCTTGTGGGATATAACTTATCAATCTATTAGGCCCACACTCTTTAGCACTCCTCGAACCCAAAAACCAGTTTATTCATAATCAGAGGAAACACATGCCTTGGGGTGCAATGTTGTTAAGAACCAAACATCAATATAGTATAGAAAAACCTCAGGAAAAGTACTCAACGCCTTGAAAAAGAGATAATTTCAGATAATAAGCCTCTTCGAGGGGGCAACCTCCTTTTACCCCACTTAAATGTTCAAGTACAAGAT
>WSFP011588374.1:0-10287 GCA_009831015.1 Picea engelmannii | reverse complement strand
AGTGGCTTCAGTAAGATGTAACAGGGTTCAAATGGCTAACAATATATTGTCAGTTGTCATGATTGTGTTACAGTTGATCTTGATGAGACAGGTGCACAGGAAAAAATTCAGAGACAGAGGACAAGTCGGGTGGCCTATCGTGAGCTTGTTGACTGGTCAGTAACCTTTTGGGGACCAAAAGGTCTTTTAGTGGGGAGGTGTGATCCAGAATCATATCCAGAAGCCTGACAGGGCTCAAAAAGGCTCAAAAATGAAAGTGCTCGGAATCCGACGAAACCAATGCCATTGCGTCCATCTCGTCTTCCTGATTCCGGCCATATATTTACTTCGTCAAACGGGCTTTGTATGTGAAAACCCAAACAGGAAAAAAAAAAGGGGGATGACTATACAGTTCGTACAATGCCACATGCCAAGCTGACTATACAGGCTGTACGGCCGTACAACTGACATGGCAGCTCCTAGAGACGACACGTGGTAGGTGATGTGGCATACGACATACAATTGGACCAGTCAGAGGGTGACATGTGTCACCACTATAAGGGTGACACGTGGCACAAAATGACGTGGAAAACACGTGGCAAGGCTGATAGGGCAGTGACTGGGTAGGTACGGTGACAAGTGGAAAGCACATGGATGAGTCAACATTCGACACTTGGCAGTTTTTGTTTGGTTGTTGATGTGCCACGTGGCCCAGTCATGGGCTGCCATGTGGCACCCTGTGGTTGGTTCGTGGTTTATGTAAAATTTTATGGTTTCACTGGGGACGAACCCCCGACCTCTCCTCCGGGAAATGGAGTGGCAAGATCGGGCTAACCACCCAGGCCACTAGTAGTTCTTATTAACTATACAACATGCATTATATTTAAATTTGATGTAAGGTTCGGTTGGAGGCGGAAAGGGTTGGGCCTTAGCCCCAGCCCATGGTTCAACAAACATTACCACATGACCACGACCGCGAGGATTTGGCGGATAGGGACTAGCTGCAGGTCATGGGGAATACCACGAGACCTGGACCTAACCAAACGGAAAGGGCATGGGGGTTATGGTTGTTAGCCCCGGTCCTATGACCACGCCGAAGACCAAGAGCTAGGGACAGGGGGCACAGGCTAGTTGATGAATGGAGGCTAACAATTTCTTGCTAATCTGACTCACATAAGGAGTAAAGGGGCCATGCACATAGACCAAATATTGAGGGAGAGGTGTGGTAGCATCCATGACACATCCTACTAGCACTCCTTCCATGACTCAAATTGTAGGTTAACAATTACTTAGTTTGAGAGGTCCACGATGTAGTGAGGGAAGACTGAGATAGTCGCTCACAAATATTTCTAAGGGGCACACAATAAGGTAGGGTCCTTATTCCTTAGAAGCCCTTAGTCTCTCACAAGTTTGCCTAAATGGAGTATTGACTCCAAGGGTTGGACAACTACCAAAACTAGTCAAAGACGAGTGGCACCCTTGGAGAACGGAGTGCGTCTTGAAGGGCATGTTGCGTAATTAAAAAATTTGAATCAAAGGTGAGTGACACCCTTGTAGCACAGTGTGCATCTTGAAGGGCACTTCATGGAATTTAAAAATTGAGTCAATGAATCTAGGTGACCTAGAAAAATTTGAGAAATTGTTAAACCTTGTAAAATCTTGTGCACTACCAAATTAATTAATCAATTAAAGAATTAATTTATTAATCATAATCCCTAAGGTTCTAAGACTTTGTAAATAAAAATTTAATTAAGCTTAAGTCTAAGTTAGTGAGAAGAAAAAAACTAATTTTATAAATTAAATAATGAGGGGATGAAATAAATCAATTTAAGAAGTCAAGGAAAATAAAATAAATCTAAAGAGTGATTTAATACACAATTGTGCAAGTAATTACCAAATTCAAATTTAAGGTAAAAATTGGGAAAAAGCTAAAGGAAAGGGTAAATCTAGAGTCTAGTTAACAATAATATAACTAGGAGAAGATTCATATTTTAAATCAACTCAGTTTTAGAAAGGTATCGGTCATTAATTGGGAATAAAGGGAATAAAGGGACAACTAGGAGTGATTTTAGGAGCGCTTTTATGATGGGCGAGGGAAATTATTTTTTATTAAAATAAAATGTGGGTTTAATTGTGCAAATGGGGGTGAGGGTGAAAAGTGTATGGGGGAGATAATTCTAAATTATTTTAATTAAAAAGAGAATTAAATGTGCAAGTGGGGATGAGTTATAAGAAATTTCTATAAAAAAATGGTTGAGTTGAGAGATGGATCACACTGGTTATGAGTAAGGTTATGCTGTAGAAATTCTGACTAGTTTTACTTGTAAGAGTTGGGATACCCATGTTGAGAGAGAGTGGTGGCTCTACCTTGCAAGGTGAGGTGGGAGATAAAGAATTTATGGATGTGTTTTTGCATGGCCCCTTTGCATCTTGGGGGGATAAGGCAGACAAGGGGGAAGAAGAGTACCCCTAGCATTGGTTGGGAGGTACCAATGAAGTCTCAATGGTTAGCAAGGGAACAAAGGAATGGACCACTGTTCGCCAAGGATCGTCATCAATCCTATCTTTGCGAGTCATGATATTTTCATTTGGGGTTTGAATTGTATTCAATTTTTACTGTATACATAGTTGTAGAATTGTTGATAGTGGTAATGGATCTTTGGTTATTATATTGAAACTGGACTGCTTTTTTCTTGTGTAAAATTCTGGTAGAACATCAACACCCAGTCTCCCAGTGATAATTTTTTACCTATGTGTTTTTATATGAACTAATTTAACCTTGCCTTCATCCCTTGAATTCTTCTGTGTTTGGAACAAGGATGTTTCCCCTCTTTTTCATTTTCTCCATGCCTTCATCCCTTGAATCCCTTTGCATTTTTCCTTATATATGAATCACCCAACATTGGTAACTCTCTGCATTTTTCATGGGGAGATTCTCTCGGTGTTTTTAAAGGAGGGATCACTCTCTGCGTTTTTATTGCAGAGATCACTCTCTATGTTTTTAAAGGAGGGATCACTCTCTGTGTTTCTATTGGAAAGATCACTCTCTGTGTTTTTATTTGGAGATCACTTTCTGTGTTTTCATGGGGAGAATCACTCTCTGTGTTTTTATTCGAGAGATCACTCTCTGTGTTTTTATTGGAGAGATCACTCTCTATGTTTTCATGGGGAGAATCACTCTCTGCGTTTTTATTGGAGAGATCACTCTCTGCATTTTTAATGGGAGATTACTCTTTGCGTTTTCATGGGGAGAATTACTCTCTGTGTTTTTATTGGAGAGATCACTCTTTGTGTTCTTAATGGGAGATCACTCTCTGCATTTTCATGGGGAGAATCACTCTCTGCATTTTTATTGGAGAGATCACTCTCTGCGTTTTAAATGGGAGATCACTCTCTGCATTTTCATGGGGAGAATTACTCTCTGCATTTCTATTGGAGAGATCATTCTCTTTATTTTAATGGGAGATCACTCTCTGCATTTTCATGGGGATAATTACTCTCTATGTTTTTATGGAGAGATTACTCTCTACGTTTTGATGGGGAGATCACTCTTTGCGTTTGATGGGGAGATTACTCTCTGCGTTTTTTTATGGAAATATTACTCTCTGTGTTTTAATATCTGAGTTTTGTTTTAAACCTAGAATGCATTTTCCCTCCCCTCAAATGGTAGTGTCACAAGAGATTTATCTCTGTGTTCTAATCTACATCTAGACTGTGTTTTCCTTGCCCAACGTTTGCAATCTAAGTTACCCTTGGCTCACTCAACGATTTATGGATTGTGAGAATATCTTTACCCTTATGATACCTTCTTCTTATGGGCTTCGATGGAATTTCTAAAGAGTCCATTTTCCATATCATTTTTAGAGTGTGTATTTATTTGTTCTCTACACATTAGAGTATTTAGTTTTTGAAATTTTTCACTATACATTACTTCTTATTCTCAGTTCTCTCGTAAATCACTACTTATCCTCATTTTTAACTTATGTAGAGTGTATTATAGTTATATGGACACATATTTTAGTGTTATTTTTAAGGTTCATTACTCTTTTAGAATGGTGCAATAATGTATTTGTGTCCAGCCTTGGAGCCATCTTATTTATGTTGTTATTATGACCAATATGAATGAGATACATATAACTTGTACTACCCTTTACTCGTGGAAGTCCTACATGAATACTTTTAGAGAACTAAGGGTTGTTCATGATCACTTTGGGAGCCTAAATTGCACCTTTGGATCCCCTAAAAAGAGACAAGTGGGATAAAAAAATGATAATCATGTGAATTCATTGGCATGCTATTTTTGAAGATATTAACTTTCATGTTCAAGGATTTGGCAAACCAATGCGAAATAGATTCCCTTGCGCCTTGGAAAAATGTTAATGAATAAATGATTGAGTGATTGATTTCCCTTGTGCCGCTAAACAATGTTGATGTATGATCGCTTTAATATTTAAATTCTATTGTGCCACTAAACTATGTTGATGTATGATCGTTTTAATATTTATATTCCATTGCACCACTAAACAATGTTGATGTATGATCTCTTTAATATTTAGATTCTATTGCACCACTAAACGATGTTGATGTATGATCATTTTAATATTTATATTCCATTGTGACACTAAAAATTGTTGATGTATGATCACTTTAATATTTAGATTCTATTGTGCCACTAAACAATGTTGATGTATGATTGTTTTAATATTTAGATTCTATTGTGCCACTAAACTATGTTGATGTATTATCATTTTAATATTTATATTCTATTGCGCCATTAAACAATGTTGATGTATGATCAAATTAATAAATATATTCTACTGTGCCACTAAACAATGTTGATGTATGATCATTTTAATATTAGATTCTCTTGCACCATTAAAATAGTATCGAAGTTGATTGATTTAGTAATTATATTTCTCTTGCTCCCTAATTACTTGATAAGTGAGATTGATTGTTGATCTATTGAATTTTGACTTGATTTTTTTAGTGCGATTTAGATACCTCCTTGTTCCTTATAACAATCGCCAACCCTGAGACCTTAAGTGGTCAAAATCAATCAGATGAATCTTGGGCCTGAGCGTTGCTTATGTGTCTTGGAGGTCCTAACCTTGTAGGGTAGGTTTGGGCGGGTAGTTTCTTTATGTTATGTTTATGTGACGAGTTGATCAAATAAAAGTATTGATGATTCCAGTTGATCGTGATGAGTTGATATTGCATCACCATTTATGATACTTCTTGATTATGTGTCATTATCTAAATGTGATGATGTGTTGATTATGTGTAGTTATTAATTATGTTGATGCATTGACTATGTGCCACTAATATTTTATGTTGATGCATTGGTTGCATGGTTATTGATTACGACGATGAGTCGCTTGTAATTATTTTAATTATGATGTCGTTTTATTATGCACTTCTATGAATTATTTTTTGACGTTATTTTTCTAATTCTTTAAAAAAAAAATTACCTATTGTTCTTTGTTTTTCCTAGTCTTAACGGAGGGGCCGTTACATATGGTATTAGAGCAGGTTCAACCCTGTGACTTGGGATCATTATGCCTTCCATTGTATTAAACACTTGATTAATAACTTCTCGCTAATTAAATTGAATGTTGTACTTGTAGGTAATCATTGTTAGAGAATGTCGTGGAGGCAGACGATGTGGTACTAGGAGAGGAGGTGCGACACCTAAAGTAGCATCCATGCTAGAGGGGTCTAGCCCCTAAGGAGAAGAAAAGGTTATTGGACATGAGAATATTGTTGTGGGAAATGTGGTTGGGTTCATGAGGTCCTTTTAGAGGATGTCTGAGACCTTGATTAACTGATTAGATAGAGAGGAGGCCAGGGCGCCTGTACCCCCTGAGGGTCCACAATGTTCCCTAGCCGGTACTGGTAGAGTTCATAGAGAAATTGATAAGGTTAAGTTTCTCGAGTTCATGGGTGCCATGGATGACATAGCTACCGAGGCATGGTTGGAGAACATGGTGATGTGATTTTCACTTGGCGACTACACCTCCAACATGAAAGTTTGAATAATGATATTTCAGTTGAAGGGCAGTGCTCTTCTATGGTGGAAGACACTCCTACCACAAATGAACATGGTCGTCGAAGAATTTTTTAGAGGAATTCATTGAGTGCCATCTCAATGAGTTCAATGCCTTATAACAGGGTGGTCGTACGGTGCCCGCGTATGAGGCTCAATTCATGGAGGTGCTTAGGTATGCTCCACATATGAAAACCGAGAATCTCAAGGACAACAAGTTTGTGTTTGGCCTTAACGTCATCATTTGTGAAAAGGTGAGTATCCTAATTCCTCAAATGTTGCACGATACAGTCCAGAAGGCCCTCATATCTAAGGAAGAGTTGATCAGCAGGGGTCAGGGAAGGACTCCTATGAGACCAACGGGACAAGCGACATCTGGTGCCCAACAACATCAAACTCCAACTAGACATCCATCAGGGTACCGAGACACGCCAAGAGGATCCAAATTCATGACACCATGATGACTGAATCCTTAGCAACAAACTCCCTATAGAGGACCACATCATCAACCTCAACGTCACCCGCAACAACAACATTTTAGGCATGTTCAACAAAACAGACCTGGATTTCAGGTTGGTAGGCCTGCAACTTCTACTTCGGGGACCAAGAGTACTCAGCCAAAGACCAGATGTTGGACATGTGGGGAGACACATTATCAATGAGACTATCTGGTTGAGAGGGATAGAGCAACTAGGTTATCCAGACACAATACCATTGGATATTTGGGTAAGGCCCACCGGATTCATGCAATGGTGAATAACCTCTAGGCCGAGCACCAATCTACTGTGCTTGAGACGTCAGGTACCATGACTGACTAGAACTTTAGTATTTTGATAGATATTGGTGCTACAAAGAGTTTTATTTCTAGTGCAACACTAAAAATAATTAAGATAAAGGCAGTCGAACATGACGATTTTAGCTACGTGGAAATGGCTTCGAGTGCCAAGCAAAAGGATGGAGGAAAGGTTACATACTGTAGCCTCAACCTGGGATATTTTGTAACGAAGGCCAACCTGTACATCACGATATTAGGATCTTATGACATCATGATCGATATGGATTGGTTGGAATCGCATGATGCGCAACTCAACTGTAAGATGAAACAATTAAGTTTAACCGATGATGAAGGTCAAAGACGAGTGATTGTAGGAAAAGACTGAGGAGTTTCCTTAAGGTTCATTTCTTCACTACAGCTACAAAAGATCATGCGTAAAGAATGAAAGATATATGAAATCTTAGCATTGAACGAAAAGGGTGTGGCGGAAGGATTAGAAAACATTTTGGTAGTACAAGAGTTTGCAGACATGTTCCCAAAAGAGTTACCAGGTTTTCCGCCTGAAAGAGAGCTGGAATTTACCATAGACTTGAAACCTTGAACTGAACTGATAGCAAGAACGCCTTAACATATGTCAACCCCCGAGTTACAGGAGTTGAAAATGAAACTAAAGGAGTTGTTGGACCTAGGACTTATACGTCCAAGTGTGTCACCTTGGGGTGATCCTGTTATTTTCATACGGAAGAAGGATGGGTCATGGAGACTCTGTATTGACTACCGCCAATTGAAAAAGGAAACGATCAAGAACCAATATCCATTGCTAATAATAGACGATTTGTTTCACCAAATGAAGGGCGCGACTATGTTTTCAAAGATCGACTTGAGATCAGGATATCACCAGTTATAAATCAAAGAGGAAGACATTCCTAAGACTAGCTTCAAGACGAGGTTCAGACATTACGAGTTTATCGTTTTACCATTTGGAATGAAAAACCTCCCAGGGGTATTCATGAGTTGGATGAATGGGGTGTTCCATGAATACTTGGACAAGTTTGTTCAAGTATTCATTGATGAAATATTGACATATTCTCGGACGACGAAATAACACGACGAACATTTTCGCTTGGTACTATAGTGTTTATAAGAAAAACAATTATATGGGAAACTGACGAAATGCTTTGTTTATCAATCGAGGATACATTATTTAGGGCATGCTATTTCTGACAAAGGCATCGTTGTGGATCCAATGAAGGTAGAGGATATTATGGAATGTCCTACACTGATGAATGTATCAGAAGTAATTAGCTTTATGGGTTTAGAAGGATACTATTGATGTTTCATCGAAGGTTTTTCAAAGATAGAAAATCCGATCATGAAATTGCAGAAGAAAAACAAGAAGTTTGTATGGACCGAGAAATGCGCGAAATCATTTTGAAGGCTAAAGGAGTTTTTGACGATAGTGCCGATACTAAAAGTACCTGATGTGGATGAGGAATTATTTGTATGCACAAATGCATCCAAGGAAGACTTAGGCAGAGTCTTGATGCAAGATGGTCGAGTGATTGCTTACATCTCAAGGAAATTAAGAAGGCATGAGGAGAACTATGCAACACATGATTTGGAGTTATTGGCCATTGTGTATTCCCTGAGAGTGTGGAGACACTACCTGATTGGACAGAAATTCAAACTAAAAACCGACCATTGTGGTTTGCAGCACATTTTTATGCAAAGTGACTTGAATGCGTGACAAAGGCATTGGTCAAAATTTCTTAGCGAATACAATTTTGAGATTACTTACATAAAAGGAACAATGAACAAAGTGATAGATGCATTGAGTCGGAGACCACACATATTTTTGGTAATACCTTTTAGATGAATCTTTGAGAAAATATTCTAACTATACAGTTCGATGATGACTGGTATAAAGAGGTTAAAGAGAATATCGAACAAGACACCATGTTGGTACCAAAATTTGAAGGATATACATTGGAAAACGATGAATTGATGAGGTATAATAAACGAATTTATGTACTGCCTAATGACAATTTGAGGAGTTTAATCTTAAGAACAGCTCATAGATGAATGTACATGTCTCATCCTGGAGTCACGAAGATGAAGGTAGACCTTAAGTCCTTATTCTTCTGGAAAGGAATGAAGGAGGACATAGTTAGCTACGTGGTGAGGTGTCTAGAATGTTGTTGATGATTAAAATAGTAAAGATGAATTCCTTCCGCAAAGTATTGCTAATTCCCTATTATTTAACTATGCTAATAATATAATATTAGTAGGTGGGACCCCATTGTAGACTAGAGGTGCAAGGAAGGACATATCACACATTTTTGTTGTTGTTGTTTTGATGCTGCCTACACAGTACTACCTAGTTGACAATGCAGTCTTGGTTTCATTTTGACATGGTAACAAGTGGATGAAGCATTTTTGTGGAATGTTTTTTGTGATCCAAAACATTTTTTTGTGTGGTTATGAGGAGCATGTTATTTACAGTTGCTATGATTTAACCATGTCACTAACCATTGTGATTGATTAACTAGCCACATATATGCAAGAGATATTTTAGTGATATCATAATCAAAACTAAGAAAGAAAAACCTGTGAAAAAAAATCCTAAAGGGAAAGGAGTTGTATGTTGAGCTATGACAAAGGATTATATGCAAATGGAAAAGTTAAAACATATTATTGTTAGTCCTAACTATTATACTATGGTTGGTTAGTGGGCTATGTGAATTTCATTAGATTTAAATTGGGTGCATATAGCATTGCAATATGTATGATGGCATAGAATTATGGCAAGGATTAACGTGTAAATGATATTGGTTGGCGCACTATGCAAGGGATATTGTCGCATATTTCAAATGGTTTGGCATTGAATACATGGTTTAATTGATTGATGAATGTAATGCTTGTGGGTTTTCTCCTACTTCAAATTGAATAGGTCAGGTGATGGAAGTGACGTGCATTAACTGCACATCACTCCATACTCCCCCTATTGGCCATCACCCTAGCATTGTTCCTTTGTTGCATTTTTCGATATGTTGGTTGTGAAGCTCCACATTTCAGGCTCTTGGAATGAAGAATGCTTGACCAACTCTCCCTTTTAAGTGCTTTTCTACAAGTATGATTCTTTTTCTCTCCATCCATGAAGTATTCTATGTTGTATGAACAAATAATTGCTCAGTGATGCTTGGATTCTATGTGTTCCTGAGAATTTCAATTGTTTAGATGTGTGTTATATCTCTCTATGATGACTGTAAAATGTTTCAGGTTGCAAGATAAAGAATTGGGTTTTTTAAGTTGTGCATTTAACTGGTTGCTCGGTCAGTTTAATATTGTGATGGGTCTCTGTGGAATAATAAGTGAATGGTGGTACATATGGCTCTGCGTGATGATGAAGGGTTTCATTCTGTGTATTACCGTTGGTTGTTTCATTCCCTCACAATCATGATTGTAACCCTTACCCAGTCGTAGAGGGATT
>WSFP011588361.1:0-10287 GCA_009831015.1 Picea engelmannii | reverse complement strand
AATATTTAATTTATGGAATCATGTCAAATCATGGGAACGAATCTCAATTTATAATGTGTAAAAGTCAAAGGTTGGATGGAGGGCACACATAGATATCGGGGATTGATGTAGCGAGGAGGTTAATTATGTGAAGGTGAGCTAAGAAAAACTACCGTGGTTTATATGGTGGACACGTGTTTTTACATGGGGCACATTGGAGGTAAAAGCAGTTTGGATTAAACCACTCAAGCCAAATCCCAATGTAATAAATGCACCATTTATCATATGTTTAATGTGTGACATTTTTCCAGGAGTCCATTTCAACAACAAATATGGAATTTCTAATAAATGAAATTCCTCCTCACGATGAAAAGGTTTTATGGAGGCAAGATACAAGTTTTACAAATTAAAGGAACTAATGTTTATTTCCATGAAAAAGATTTAAATGGGAAGATACACGCGAACAGAGACTTGTATAATTCTTTATCCAAATATTTAGGGAAGTAAAATAAGAAGATAAAAGGTATTTTACCAAAGACGGTAAATTGAAAAAAATGCACAGTAAATGTTTTTTCACATTGAAACCGTAAATTGGAAAAACATAAAACAATAAATGTTTTTCATGTGAAATGGTAACAGTAAATGTTTTTTACAGTGAAATGGTGAATTGGGAAAAACAAGACATGGTTTTAAAAGAACCATGGGCATGAATTAAATTATGGAAATTTAAATCTATAGGATCAGGAAGGAGCTGGAGCGTCAGAGGAATCTGCAGGGCTCATAAAACCTTTTTTTTTTTAAACTGTCGTTTGTAAGCATTATAGAAGTTAAAATGTTTCTTTTCAATTATTGTAACCAGTTGCACATTGAAGGAACTTGAATTGTATAAGTGTTAGAGGTTTTGAGTTTATTAGTGATGGGAATAAGTGCAAGGGTACAATTCCAGTGGTTATGGACTCTATTGTAATTTTTCTGGGACTGAATTGAATACATGTGCATAAGCATTTCAAATTGTTTATGAAATTATTCTAATGGCTATGATATGAGTTTTGTCTTCCCTCAATGTATGTATTTACTGTGTTTATTTAATTCCATTTACACTGTCTTCTGTTTAAATTGGAGAGTTGAAGGCCCATAATTCATCTTGTGGCGCTCTTGGCTTAAGCAATTTAAATTGTGTATGTTTCTTCTTAGCTAATTCATAATTCATTTCCGTAATGCTCTGATGTAGTTATTTGTTTCCTCTTTCCTCTTACCACTCTGATTTATTTTAAGTTACAACTCAGATTCATTTCCTCATTTATCCTTTATCCTCTGGATATTTCTATCAATCAATGCATTATTTTCATTCACTTTCATAATTTTGACTCCATAGCCTTGAGTGTTCCTCCCCTTCCTTGCCAACAATTTTATTAAAAACCCCCAAGCAAACCAAATCTAGCCACCAATTCCCAAAGAAATATCAAGTGACCTAAGAGATCCATCTCTGAGTTGATCAGGAAAGTTCCTTATCTCTAAAGATGGTTGAAACAGTTACCTATGTCATTTGTCTATCAACCAGACAAAATTTACAAAGTGCTAACATTCTGGCGTCGTTGTCGGGGTTGAAATTGAAAATTTTTCCCTGGGAACAAAAACATGGTTGAGTTCTAAGGTCTGAGAGAAGCATATGCTTAGTCACTTATTGGTTGTATTCCTTCTCTGACAACTCCACACATCAAAAAATCAGTTTGAAGGTGATTCCACTAGTAGAAGAATCCAAAAATTTCAATTTTCACTGGCAACTCCACTCTCAATGTAGAATCTAGCTTCCAAAACATCATTGGTAACTCCACTATCCAAAGATGATTTCAATATCTGCAAGGTATGCTCCAATGAATCGATCTCATATTCTTGGCTTTCCAAATCATAATCCTCACATAAATTGGCAAAAATATTTGCCTAAATTCGAAGATGGGAAAGGAAGTGATGCTTCCTTGCACTTGATTAGATTTCACATGCACATATGTAAGTTTAGGGTTGAATTTCATGAGGATTGTTTGATGAAAATGTTTATGCCTACTTTGGAGGGGAAAGGAAGATTATTGTATTAAGGTTTAAAACTAGGCAGCTTATACTCTCTTAAGGATTTCCACATAACATTCTTTAAGAATTATGGAGAATCTAATCCTTCACTCTTGGTGTTTGAATATTGTTGTGAATTTTCTGAACATTTCATTAAATACCTTAAAAATGTTTTTGGTGATGAAGAGTGTATGAATGATGAAATCATAGAATCCATTTATGAATATTCATCCCAACAACAAATAGCATCCCCTCCTTTGGTTGAAGGTGAAGTTGATGAAGAAATTGTTGCTGAAAGTCATTTTCCTTCCCCTGAACTTCATGAAGATATTCAACAAGATTTTCAACAAGACAAAGTGTTTCAAGGTTGTCTTTCTCCCCTTATGAATGATATGGTTGTTCAAATTCTAAGTGGCCTAGACATGGATGAGGATTATGAAAATGCAACTATGGAAACTTCCAACAATGAACAAACAAATTAAATAGAGCTTCAGGAAAGAAACAAAACAACATATGCCATTTTTCAATTAGAAATACAGAAAGATAATGAAGAGGAAGTGGTTTTATTTGATTCATTTCAAAATCATGGTTTTGAAAATGCATCCATGGGAACTCTAGACTGTGAAATAGTGCATGCTGTTATATTTTCACATCTACAAGAAGAATATGAGAAAGAACTTATTTCCATTCATTCATTTGAAATTCAAAATGACAGTCCTCAAGCAATTTTTTAGAAGTTTAATGAAACCAAATTGGATTTGTTTGATGAAAAAGAGGATGGACATAATATGGCTATCACATTTGAAGATGTTCAAGAATGTATGAATGTTTTTGTTGAGATGCATGGGAAAGTAGACAAACCTATTGCTGCCATTTCATTTTAAAATGTTCTCAAAACAAAAGAAATAGAGAAAGATCAACAAACACTTATGAAAGAGGCTTTTCTTCTTGTTTTTGCTCATCAAGAAGAAATGAATTTCCATGGTTTTCAAGATCATGTGGCCATCCTATTATAGTCATCATTGAAGGAGGAGTTTGTTTTATGCATAAGTTCAGGTTTTGGATTCAAATTGTGTTTTCAGCTGCCATATTTTACATTTGTCTGCCTGGTTAAGAAAGATGCGATCGGAGAAAAATCAGGAAGCCAATTTCTTGATTGGTTGCATTGGCACTTTAGCATCACTTGATTGAGAATTCATTTCAGCAGTTTTAGATTAGATAGGAGTATGAAAATAATCTTGTTGGTCAAGCAGTTTTAAATTTGGATTTCTAGTAGTGTGTATAGTTAGATTTTAGCGGCGTATTCAGTGTTCAATATCCAGTTGAGAGCAGTGTAGAGAGTTTGGTTTTCAGCAGACACTAGTGATAGGTCAGAGCAGGGTACATAGATATGTTTTGGGAGAATCCCATTAGATCAAGCATGTGGTATACTGTTCTTTGCTACCTTACAGGGAGGATAACATCCCCAATAGGAGCCTATGTTATCACCTGCTAATTTGTATTAATTTTTCCCAAAGCGTCTTGTCCTTGTGCTATTTTTCCACTTAGACTTTCAAATTTTTTCACCAGCTCCGCCAAGCTCCCATCATCTAAATCCTTCACTCAACTGATCATCCAAAATAGTCATGTCCTCAATGAGTTAAAAAATTTGGTGAATATCCCAAACCTATACCTAGCCTTGATGCTTATCTAAATTCCTTAGTTTCATTACTTCATTCATTTTTACCCTTATTTTAATATTCCCGTTGAAAATAAAAAATATTCCTTTTATTAAGTGCCCTCATCCTATCCACAAAGTCACGTGTTAAGCCTCATAATCCCAAAGTCCTTAGAAAATAGAAAATGGGTTTATTATCATTAATATAAATATTTTTATATTAGAATATTTATATTAATATTTGATCCAATATTTAATTTATGGAATCACGTCAAATCATGGGCACAAATCTCAATTTATAATGTGGAAAATTCAAAGTTTGGATGGAGGGTGCACATAAATATCAGGGATTGAAGTAGCGAGGAGGTTAATTATGTGAAGGCAAGCTGGGAAAACTATCGTGGTTTATTTGGTGGACATGTGTTTTTACGTGGGGCACATCGAAGGTAAAAACAATTTGGATTAAACCACTCCAGCTAAAGCCCGATCTAATAAATGCACCATTTATCATATGTTTAATGTGCAACATTTTTCCTTCTTTATCCAAATATTTATGGAAGTAAAAGAAGAATATAAAAGGTATTTTACCAAAGACGCTAAATTGGAAAAAACACACAGTAAATGTTTTTTCACAGTGAAACCGTAAATTGGAAAAAACATAAAACAATAAATGTTTTTCATGTGAAATGGTAATAGTAAATGTTTTTTACAGTGAAATGGTGAATTCGGAAAAACAAGACATAGTTTTAAAAGAACCATGGGCATGCATTAAATTATGGAAATTTAAATATACAAGATAGAAAATATTTGGGAATTATTTTTATTAAAAATATATTATTCCCAAATGTTTAATGAGAATATGGATAAGTGCAATTATATTTGAAATATTATGAGTGAAATTTCAAAGAGAACATGGTAGAGGAAGGAGCTGGAGCATCAGAGGAATCTGCAGGGATCATGAAACGTTTTTTTTGAAAACTGTCATTTGTAATCATTGTAGAAGCTAAAACGTTTCATTTCAGTTACTATAACTAGTTTCACAGTGAAGGAACTCGAATTGTATATGTGTTAGAGGTTATGAGTGTATTAGTGATGGGAAGAAGTGCAAGGGAACAATTCCGGTGGTTCTGGACTCTATTGTAATTTTTCTGGGACTAAATTGAATACATATGCAAAATCATTTCAAACTGTTTATGAAAAGATTCTAATGGCTATGATATGATTTTTGTCTTCCTTCATTGTACGTATTCCCTGTGCTTATTTAATTCCATTTACACTGTCTTCTATTTAAATTGGAGAGTTAAAGGTCCATAATTCATCTTGTGATGCTCTCGGCTTAAGCAATTTAAACTGTGCATGTTTCTTCTTAGCTAATTCAGAATTCATTTCCGTAATGCTCTGATGCAGCTATTTGTTTCCTCTTTCCTCTTACCACTCTGATTTATTTTAATTTACAACTCAGATTCATCGCCTCATTTAGCCTTTATCCTCTAGAGAGTTGTATCAACTGATGCATTGTTTTCATTCACTTTCAGAATTTTGACTCCATAGCCCTAAGTGTTCCTCCCCTTCCATTCCAACAATTTTATTAAAAGCCACCAAACAAACAAAATATAGCCACCAATTCCCAAAGAAATACCAAGTGACACAAGAGAGACCTCTCTGAGTTGAGTAGGCTAGTGCCTCAGCTCTAAATCTGGTTGAAATAGTTACCTCTGTCATTTGTCTATTAGCTAGACAAAATTTACAGAGTGCTAACACAACTAACTGTTGTTCCATCTATAGTAAAACATACTCTGTGGTCCTTCTCCTGCTATCTTTATCACATGTTGTATCTGAATCAACATATCCCTATAGAACAATGTATGAACCTCCAAAACATAATGCATGAGTAGTAGTACCTCTCTAATATCTAAGAATCTACTTTACTTCCTCCCAATGTTCTTTACCTGGATTGTTCATATACATGCTCAAAACTCCCACTGCATGTGCAATATTTGGTCTTGTGCAAACCATCACATACATCAAGCTTCCATTTGCTGATGAATAAGGGACCCTGCACATGTATTATATCTCCTCCTGTGTCTTGGGACACATTTCCTTAGTTAATTTTAAATGGCTAGATTGAGGTGTACTAACCGGTTTTGCATTCCATATTCTAAACCTCTTGAACATCTTCTCTATGTACTCACCCTGAGACAATGTCAATTTGCGATTTTTCCCGTCTCTTGTTATCCTTGTACCAACGATTTTCTTTGCAGCACCCAAATCCTTCATTGCAAATGAATTAGACAATTTCTTCTTGAGCACATTTATATCCTACATATTAAACCCCACAACACACATTTCATCTACATACAATAGCAATATAATAGAACTTCAATTTTATAGCTTTTTAAAATAAGCACAACGATTAGAATGTCATCTACTATAACCTTGTTCTGTCATAAACCTGTCAAACTTCAAATACCACTACCTTGGAGCATGATTTATTCCATACAAACTCTTCTTCAACCTGCATACCGAATTCTCCTTCCCTTTGACCTCATACCCCTAGTTTCTTCATATAAATCTCTTCCTCCAAATCCCCATGGAGAAAAGGTTTTTTTACATCTAACTGTACAAGATGCAAATCTTCTACTTCCACAATACTTAAAATAGTCATAATTTAAGTCATTTTAACAACAAGAGAAATTCATCAAAATCTATGCCTTTCTTTTGTGCAAACCCCTTTACAACAATTCTATCCTTGTACCACTTTTTTCCTCCATCTTCTTCCTAAAACTTGTAAACCCATTTATTCTGCAATGCTCTTTTTTATGTAGAAAACTTATCAAAATCCCAAGTCTGGTTATTTACCAGGGACTCCATTTCCTCTTCAATTCCTTTCTCCCACTTCTTTTTAGTGTCTACCTACATTTCCTCTTCATAACATTATGATTCACCACAATCATTCAAAAATAAATAATACAATGAAAGAGAGTATCATTCATGGGGTCTAATTAACCCGGTAGATCTTCTAACAACACTTGTAGGAGTTTGAGGTACTTGTTTCTCCTATTGTAATACATTTTTATTTTCTGGTACCTTTGGAATTTCATTTTTAGTGATCTCATCAAGCACTGTGTATTCTAGTTTTTATTTTTCTTATATCTTTCCCTGCAACTTCTCTTTGTACATGCTCTTCTCATTGAATATAACATATATACTCCTAATGATTTTGTTATTTTCATAATCCCATAAACGATAACCAAAATCATTAACACCGTATCCAATAAAGGTACACTTCTTGGATTTTTCCTCAAGATTTGTTCTATTTTCTTTATCAATATGGACAAATGGTTCACGACCAAAAGTATTCAAAAAATAATAGTTTACCTTTTTACCTATCCATGTCTCCTTTGGAATTATACCATCCAAAGAGCTTGAAGTTCCTTTGTTTATTAAGTAAACAACAATATCTACAACATCTACCCAGAATTGTAAGGGAAAACTAACATGCAATCTCATACTCCTTGCACACTCCATGATTATCCTATTTATCCTTTCTGACACACCATTTTCTTGTGGTGTTCCTGGAACTGTCTTCTCTCTATGAATCCCATGTTATGAACAATAATCATCAAAATACTGGATGCAATATTCGCCTCCATTGTCTGATCCGAGACACTTCAACCTTTTTCCTGTCTGATTCTCAACCACAACTTTCCATCTTTTAAGAGTATCAAAAACATCATATTTTTGTCGAATGCAATAAACCCAAGTTTTTCTAGTTGCATCATAAATAAAAGTAATATAATAAGGAGATCCACCAAGAGATGATACCTGATATGGTCCCCATACATATGTATGAACAACCTCTAACCTTTCACTCTTCTTTTATTTTTCAACTTTGAGAAATATGGCTCTCTTATGTTTCCATAAACACAATGCTCACAGAAATCCAAATCAATTTATTTAATATTTGACAAAAAAATTCTTTTGTGAGGTATCTGCATCCCCTTCTCACTCATTTGTCCAAGCCTATGATGCCACAATGTTGTATCCACACCTATAGAATCTAAATATTTAGAAGAGTCAATATTACCAGTACATAAATACAATGTACCTACCTTCTCTCATTTTTCTATCACTAGTGATCCTTTGGTGATCTTCCACACCGTATATGTAAATATGGATATACAACCTTCAATTTCCAATTGCCATGTTGAAATTATATTTTTTCTTAGATCTAGAATGTGTCTTACCTCTTTCAACAACCATTGGTTTCCATTCCTTTGCTTTATTTTTACCTTTCCCATTTCAACAATTTTGCATGGTGCGTCATCACCCAAATGAACCCATGTAAAATCACCTTGAACATAATCTAGAAAATGTTTCCTATGGGGTGGCATCAAATGAAGCCCTTGAATCTACTACCCAAGACTCATAAATATTATCTACAAAAAGAATCAAAAAATCTTGTAACACATCACATGTTACATTTGCTTCCTAATTTTTCTCCTACTTTCCATCTCTTTGTTTCTTTGGAGCTCTACAGTATTTCTTCAGATGTCCTTTCTTTCCACAATTCAAGCACTCTATCTTTCGAAGTCTATATTTGGATCTAACCTTCCTCGAATTCCCACGGTTCCTTGAGCCCTTTCCTCTATATTTTTGTCTTCCCCTGTTCTCCAATTTTAACACATTACCTGATGTCTCACCTGTTCTTTTCCATCACATTTCCTCGCTAAGTATATCACCAACAACATCATCAAATTTTAGAGTGTTTGAACCAGAGACAAAGTAACTTACAACCATGAGCAAGCCATTCCATCTTATGGCAATGATCACAAAATTGGAAGATCCCTGACCTCATCATCAAATTCCACTTTTACAAAGCTTAGTTTATTAGTAACCGTATTAAATTCATTTAAATGATCTGCAATAGACCCACCTTTTGAAATATTCATATTAAATAATCTCTTCATTAGAAATACCTTATTAGACGTTGAGGGTTTTTCATACAGTTTATCGAATGCATCCATCGGCTCCTTCATTGTCTTTTCTATCGAAATATTGAAAGCCATCGACGCTTGCATCCCAACCGTATTGTTCCTAGTGCCTTTTTGTCAAGAATCTCCCATTATTCATCCTTCATGGTCATCGTCTTCTTTGATATTCCACCCAATGGAAGGAATAGATCCTTGTGATATAAATAATATTCCATCTGCATCTTCCATAACTAGTAGTTTTGGCCATTAAATTTCTTGACCCTAAACTTTCCATCTTCCACCATTTCTCCCACTTGAACCAAGAACCCTCTTTTCCTATGAGTTACATTTATCTCTGATACCAGTTGTTAGTAAAACAGGATTGTGAAACAATAAAATAAAAGAAAATGCGGAAATAAAACACAAAATATACACAATACAATAGAGACACATATATACGTGGTTCACCCAGTGTGGGATACGTCCACCAAAGAAATTTCCAGGTCCTTCATTTTAATTATCAATCAAATGAAGGGATACAAACTACAACACACTCACTATAACTTCCTCTTCTTTCTCTCATAGGCTCTTCACTTAGAATACGATATTCACAATGATACATATCCACAATACACTTCCCTCATAAAATAGGGTTTCCTTCTAGGAAAAAAACCTTAACATAACTTCTATTGTCAAATATGTGACCTTATAATGAATGGTTCAGGGGCTTCTCCCCCGAAACCCCGTAGGAGGGTCAAGCCCCCCCTGCACTCCCTCGCATGGAGTAGTGTACATTATTTTAGGGTGTAAAGTCTTCATGGGGTATAAACATGGTTGAAAACAAAGACCTCTGAATTAGGAAGAGCATCTGGCTACACAACCAACAAAGGGGAGGTAGAGAGAGGTAGAAAAAGGAGGGATGTAGAGAGTGAGTGTGTTAAAGTGTGGGAGAGAGAGAGAGGAAGAGATAGAGGGGGCATAAAACATGTGTGTGTGAGAGTGTGGGACAGAGGGAGAGGAAGACATAGAGGGGGGATAGAAAGTGTGTGTGCGAGTGTGTGGGAGGGAGAGAGAGGAAGAAAAATAGGGGAGGTAGAGAGGTAGTGTGTTAGAGTGTGGGAGGGAGAGAGAGGAAGACATAGAAGGGGGGTAGAATGTGTGGGTAGTATGGAGAGATAGCAAGGAATAAAATGGAAATAAAGAAACTTTATGAGAGTGTGAGAGGGAGAGAGGAAAATAGAGAGGGGGTAAAGAGAAGGTAAATGTAGGAGAGAGGAGAAGATGTAGGAGATATAGAGGAGAGATAGTGGGACTTGGGGGAGAGAGAGGGATGAGGGGAGGGTGGAGAGAGTGAATGAGAGTGTGAGAGGGAGGTTGTGGGGAGAGAGTGAGATAAATTGTGAGAGGAAGGGGGGAGATAGAGGGAAGGGAGGGTATAGAGATATATATAGATAAATGGGGGGAGAGTATATGAGAGAGAAGGAGGAGGATATAGTGAGAGTGAGACTAAAAACAATGAGAGAGAGAAAGAGGTGGTAGATGTAGGACACATAGAGAGGAGAGGTCGTGGGAGGGAGGGGAAGAGATAGAGGGAGGAGCAGGGTAGAGAGAGAA
>WSFP011588358.1:0-10287 GCA_009831015.1 Picea engelmannii | reverse complement strand
TTTTTCCTGCACAGGAATTAGCTAAATTAGTGTGAAGGGGTTTTCTTGATTTTTCTGTAACTTTGGATGCAATAAATCTACCTTTACTATCCCTATGTCTACGCATAAAAGAAGAAGAATATCTAATACTAATACAACACAAATTTTAACTATTGAAGGTAAGAGGACAACCTGAATTTGGAGAAACCCCACTAAAGTGGATGCATGGGCTCTTCCATCACATATCATCGTCTTCTCTTTGCCCTTAGCTCGTCCTTAAAACCAATCCAAAACCATAAAACCTATCTAATGCAAATACTATCTATTACCGTTTACAACTCCCTGACAACGACGCCAAAATGTTGGTGCAATTATATGTTCAATATATTGAAATCATTTAATATTTCAATTCGGTTTTGTAATCAATGGACTTGATGCACTATATGTGATGTTAACAGATAAGTTCCTATGTTTGGTGAGTATATCCTACATAAGAAACACTCCAAAACCAATAATTTGTTTCAAAATATTCAAACAATACTCTCCACACAGTTTAAAAGCCAGAAAGAAAAACTCATAAACAATATCTCAACAAGCATGTGATTTAAAGGCTTTTCCCATGTAATGAATATGTTCATTTACATGCTCATGAAAGGGAAATATGAACTTTGATTATGTTTCTTGTAGCAACTAATTGAACAACAATCTGGAATTAACACTCTGAACATTCTTAGAAGGAATATAAATCAATCCTAGAAGAAATACTAGGTGTATTAAGATACTCCATTATAGGTTCATGTAGGGTGAGAGATGGATATCTTGACTGTTCCTTTATTTGCAAGATAAAAATGTAATAAAAACGTAATCTATTTTTAAGGTCACGGCCAAGCCAGCACATCAAATTGGTGTATGAGACCCCCTTGTTTGTGGGACAAGGGACCCCCCTCCGCCCAGCGATTTGACAGGTAAAGTATACGAAGGTATACATACCCTACCCCCCTCTAGAATTGAACCTGTGACCTCTTAAGAGGAAACACATGTTCTTAACCTAATCAATTCTAGAAGAAACTCTAGGTGTAGTGAGATAATCCATTATAGGTTCATGTAGGGTGAGAGATGGAGATCTTAATTGTCCCTATATTTCCAAATTAGAAACAAACATTAAATCATTCAATATAAAAAATGATTGCCCACAGACACACACACGAATTCACTCAAAAATCTATGTTTCACTCAGAAATATCACTCACTTAGAATTGCCACGAATATATATTGCATTTTTTCAAATGCTTTATTGGAACACAACAAAAGTAAAATTAGATTTTATGATAGAAACACAAAATTGTTTCATCCACACATACCATAATTATATCTACACTGAATATACAAGAAATCTTACCTTGGTTGGGTCAATGGGCCCTTGTCGTACCAACAAGGTAGATTTAAAAGAAACTTATAGAATGAAAGTTTTGATCACACACATAAATTCCATGAACTACAATTTATATCATTAATTCGAAAACAAGTGCACAATCAACAATCTTCAAGAATCAAATCTACAACATAAAATTGCTTAACCATGTCTCTATACTTCTATCATCTACAAGGCCATCTCTTTTAAAGAGAGGCAACCGTTACAACTAAAACCTAGATATAACATCAAATAATTACATAAATGTTACAATTGGTAGAGATAACATTTTTCATGGGAATGACTTCATCCTTGTTATAGAAAGATTTGCCTCACCCCATGCAACTTGCTCAGAAGGCCTTTTCCATTTCCCTATGCAGACATGAAGTCCCTTTTTGCAATTACGGGAGATAAAAAAATATTTTTCCACATATACATGCCCTAACAACTATACCACATGCGTATACATAGGTTGCACCATTACAGCCTGCGTACATTTTCCACATATACGTGTCCTAACAACTATACAACATGTGTATATGTAGGTTGCACCATTACAGCCCGCGTACATCAGTTTTTGTGCCCAAAATTTAAAATGGTGTTGGGTTTCCATGTCATGTCATGAGATCCATGATCCTTGACCTTCCATATACTTTAAACATTTTGACTCATCCCTTCAGTTCCATTTGAAGGCTATAAATGGGCCATATCCAAGATGTGGAAAGGAGGAGAAGAATTCAACTTTGAGAGCAAAGTTACTCTAGAGAAATTATTCACTTCATATTGAGTTTGCATCCCTTTGTCCTTTTAAGTATGAACACATTGGTCATCCCCCAAGCTCTTCCCTATTTGATGGAGAACCTCATTGTCTCTCTTATATGAGCTTGTCTTTGATGGAGAATTGAAGTGGTGAAGGCCCAACTGGAAGGGACTTAGTTTCTCGGTTCCGAACGTGCCCACACAAAAGTTTGTCATGCA
Organism: Picea engelmannii; assembly: GCA_009831015.1. Classification (NCBI taxonomy): domain Eukaryota; kingdom Viridiplantae; phylum Streptophyta; class Pinopsida; order Pinales; family Pinaceae; genus Picea; species Picea engelmannii. The sequence goes on along the minus strand of WSFP011588358.1, from coordinate 7,919 downwards.
TACACTTGTGTTGATTACATTTGAATAGAAATACTCTTTTCTTGACAAACAATGTCTCACAAATATTTGAATTTTTATTCCATGGGCATATTTGTTATGAATATTGATGGATTATGCTATTATATGTGCTAACTTTATATATTATCACCATATTCTTGTGTATCTTGGTTGATGAGGACAAGTTGCAGGTGCATAGCTTTGAGTCAAGTGCTCAACGATGGACTTCATCGAACATCTGGATGAGGTAGGATATTTATGTTGTCTTGTTAGCATATTTGTTTATATAGCATACTTGAGATCAAAGTTGGTTTCTGTAGTCATTTCTGTCTATTGTGGTTTACCACATGCCATAGAGTCATTTTCCTCATAAGAATCCTCATGACATGAAGTGCATGAGGATGAAGTGTATCGTGGTGTTAAACAAACAAAGAATGTTCGAGCCAACAGACTCCTTGGACCCATCGAAAGAAAATTTGTTCAAACAACCAAGCCTGCAGTTATGGAACTAGTACTGGGTGCGCACAACAAGAACAAGAATATTGGTACCAAATGCATACAATCAAATATATCGGTACCGGACTAGACCAAAAATAGGTACCGAACGAGTCTAGAAATAGGTACTGGATGAGCACAAAAATAGGTACCAGATGAGCACATAAATAGGTACCAAATGAATTGAATATCAGATGAATGTTGAAACAAGTATCAGATGAGTAGGAGTTGTGTCATAAGGTCTGCTTGGATCAATCAAAGTAATTAGAGAGCATTTGACATCAATTATTCAATTCCAATTATTAAGAAATCTCATAAATCATGATTTAAACATAGGTTACCTTTTATATACACAAGAATGGCTAAAATACATGAGTTTGCGGAAAAGAGGCAAATGGTGCATATATCCGAGGTAAAATTGGTCAAGATAGAGGACAAGATAAGGTAATTGGAGGCATCAAAAAGGAGACCCAACAAGGAACAAGATTTTTTGGTCTGCATGAGTAAGATAGATACAGTGTTGGGATCTCTTAGCAAGGTCACATATTTGAAGGATAAACTCACTACCATACAGACGAAGGTGGTGTTGATGTTTTTGTAGTTACGGGAGGTATTAACCTCCATGAATAAACCTTTGACTATAATAGAATATTCTGGAAGCAAGACAAAACCTAAACAGATGTGTGAAAACCCTGGAAGACAAGCCAACTCAGTAGAATAAGTAATATTGAAGTATTATATGCAGAAAAGAACAGGTTGGCCCTGCTTGAAGAGACGCATGTTCACCTGGATAGATTAGTATAAATAGAAGGCACTTGAGCTCATTTTGCAATTCACTTACACTCAATAAAGTGGTGCACAAGTCTAGAGGAAGAGTGCAATTGTAATGATTGTAGCTGGGTATTGGTTTTGTTCTGTGGTTTAGGAATTTTTGCTTGGTGTGCTACCTTTGAAGAAAGGTGATCTCTCTCCCTCTTTGTTATTTGTTGGGTCTAGTGTTGCTTCCCAGAATCATTCTTTCTGTCAAAGGTGAAGGTGCTCGTGGGTGGATTTGTGCCTATGGTTGGGTGACAATGATGTGACATTGTCTATGGTTAAACGAGCACAATATTCTAACAGTTTATGGGCCCACACCACCTTCAGAACAGTCTAACCACTCGAAGGTAGATCTGCAACTCTTTGTCAATATTGTTGTAGCGCAATTGCAGTTGTAGTGCATGTTCATTCCTACCAGTTGCAGTGCCAATTTCAGCACCAGTTACAGTGCCAACACCAGTTGTAGTGAAAGTTTATGTTAAGTATTGGGACTAATTTTTGGTTATTCTAGTGTTCCCTAACTCAACGCATCTCCGAGTGCCCTCAACCATAAAAAATGTCAAATTTGAATTTTTGGGTCAAAGGCAATGTTTCATTGGTCAAAATCAATGTTTCATTGGTCAAAGTCAATGTTTGACTAGTTAAAGTCAAGGTTTGACTGGTCAAAGTCAAAAAAATGGTCAAGTTCAAAGTCAAATACAATCACGACCTCCTCCATAAAATCACAGTGGCGCAAAAGAAGCATGGTCCCTTGGTAGAGCATGGAAGACAAGGATTGACATCATCCTTGCAAAGAACAAAGGGGGAAATTATGGAACCACAGACTGAAGAGCAGGCGTCAAAGGATGAAGAGTTTGATTTTTGGAGCTTCCAAGAACATGAACGTGGAGTAGGAGAAACAATAAAAAGAAACTATTGTATATCTGAATCTCTGGAAAGAGAAGGGATCTTTTTCTAAGAAGAAATTGCAGAGCCAGAAAGATCTTAGATCTAATGCATTCAAAGGAACAACACACTCTCTAGGTTGGAAAGAATACTTGTCTCCAAAGTAAATAAAATCAAGAGGAACCATAGCCAAACTCCAGGTTTGCATATCAGGTTTGATATTTTTATTTCTACTTAAGTATTGCAATCCTTTATATTTTATTATTGCTAGGAACAAATGAATACTTAGTAGCATGTACTATTAATATAAATACTTATTTTACTTAATTGCAATATGAACTAATATCTCCTCTAGGAGATCTTTCTTGTTCTTGTTCTCAGGTAGGGCACCTTGGTAATGCTATAATGAATTACCATGAAATTGATATGTTCTTACATAAAATGCTATTATATTGGAAATATTTTTTCTCTTGTTGTTTTTGTTTCAGGTAGGTTATCCTACGTATTCCAGGAAGGTTACCACAAAAAATCATGACTTGAAAGGACTTAGAGGGAGTCAAAATTCATAGGGATTCAATGATCGGGAATAAGCAAGGTTTCTTGACACTTTGCAAGATGCGTAGGGACATGCAACAAACATAATCATAGTTCAAGGATTCTCTCATTTTAAGGGAGTTGATGGTAGAATTCAAAAAGAAGGATCTTGTAGGACTTTGTGTTAGGTTGTAAAAATTTGTGTCGAGTTGTAGGCCTTTGTGACGAGTTGTATGAATTTTGATGAGTTGTAGGCTGTTGTGTCAAGTTGTAGGCCTTTGTGACGAGCTGTAGGAATTTGTGTTGAGTTGTAGGCTTCATCTGAGTTGTAGGCCTTTGTGCCGAGTTGTAGGCCTTCGTGTCGAGTTGTAGGATTTGTGCCAAGTTGTAGGCCTTTGTGTCGAGTTGTAGGTCTTTGTGTCGATTTGTGTGCCTTTGTGTCGACTTGTAGGCTTCATGTCAAGTTGTAGGCTTCGTGCTGAGTTATAGGCCTTGTGCCGAGTTGTAGGATTCATGTGAAGTTGTAGGCTTCAGGCCGAGTTGTAGGCCATGTGCTAAGATGTAGGATACTCCAATGAGATGGTATGGTATGTCGAGTTGTTTCTACACCAATGATATATTTTGATACATCAATGGCATAGTAGAGAACTTGTATGGTTGTGATGGTGTTGCTCGTAATATGATATGGGTGATCATGAGATAGCATGTTTAGCTCTGGTGATGTTACCGGTCTGCAAGACCATGTAGGTCTTGCACATGCCATGAGAGATGGATGGATAATGATGATAGTAATGATGATACTCATGACATGGGTGTAGCCATGGATGGGAACGTCATGCGGGTGTAGCCCATGACAATGATGGTTACACACACTACAATATGTAGCTCTAGTGTTCTCTAGCGGGATGTGGGCCCTAAACGAGATTCATAGGCCCACATGGGTGTATCCATATGTGACGTAATGGTGCTACCAATAGCATTGTTTGCATAACCATGATGAGAGGATCATGGCATAGTGAGCAAGAATATGAAGACCAAAAGGGAACATCATGGTTAAATACCTCCTTAGCTAAGAGGGAGTATTGATGTTTTGGTAGTTGCAGGAGGTATTAACCTCCAAATATAAACCTTTTACTAGAATGGAATATTCTAAAAGAAAGAGAAAACCTAAACAGATCTATGAAAACCTTAGAAGACAAGTTGGCTCAACAAAATAAGTAATATTGAAGTATTATATGCAGAAAAGGACAAGTCAACCCTTCTTGAAGATACACATGGTCACCTAGACGGATTAGTATAAATAGAAGGCACTTGAGATCATTTGGCAACACACTCACACTCAAGAAAGTGGTGCGCAAGTCTAGAGGAAAAGTGTAGCTGCAAAAACTCCAATTGGGTATCGGTCTTGGTCCATGGTTTGGGACTTTCTGCTTGGTTCACTACCTTTGGAGAAAGGTGCACTCTATCTCTCTCTCTTGGTTATCTGTTGGGTCTAGTGTTGCTTCTCGGAATCATTCTTTCTTTCAAATATTAAGGTGCTCAGGGGTAGCTTTGTGCCTATGGTTGGGTGACAATGATGTGAGTATATGGTTAAATGTGCATAATATTCTAACAAGTGGAGGAAAAGGAGTTGGTATCCATTTCCTTGAATGGACTTCCTCCATATTGGATGCCTTTCGTCCAAGGTATTTTTGCTCATAAGACATTGTTGAAGTTTTTGAAGCTTTGGGATAACATTATGTAGGAAGGGACCAGGTCGAATGCCCATTTAGTGCATGAAAAGGAAGTAGAATAAGTATCCCTCATTGAAAGGAAAAATAAGGGAAGCATGAACGAGAACAAGAAGGATAATAAAGAAGATTCAAGTTAAGGAAAGAAAGACTTGAGTAAGATGAAATGTTTTAGGTGTCACCAGATGGGACATTATGCTAGAAAATGTTTGGAGAAGAAGAAGGGGAAGGCCAAATAGGTTCAATAGGTATTGTAGCATGATCCAATGAGTCTTCATCGTACTATGAGATCACCTTCTCCATGGTCGCTTATGTTGCTTCAAATACTAAATCAAGTGTTGGGTGGTATATGGACAGTGGGGAACCAAGACATATGACTTATGACAAGACACTCTTTAGCAAGATTCAAGAGAAAGAGGGAGGGTTGAGTGTCGATTTGGGTGATGATGCTACTTATCCCATGAAAGGATTAGGCTCCATTTCCATACGGATGCCTTTGTGTGATGTTCTTGAATTGAATGATGTTTTGTTTATTCTTGGGTTGAAGAAAAATATTCTTTCAGTTTCTTGTTTGGTAGATCATTAATGCACAGTTGCATTTGAGGGATAACAATGCACTATCAGTGATTTTAGTCTAACTATTCCAATGACTTTGGCTAGAGATGTGCAAGAGAATGTCCTTTACAATTTGCTTGATAATAATGTGGCACGTGTACATTACAATAGGAAGATAGATGAGCCTTCTATATTTGAGGATGCATATGTAGATCATGTATCATGGGATGCCATGGAAAGAGGTTAACCTATTGTGGATCCAATGATTTATTGCAATCTTTCAATTGATGTGAATGTTGTGGAGTGCAAGGATAGGGTTGTTGGATTCTCTCAGGGAGAGGGAGTTGACCTTGATGTTGTGCTTGCTTCAAGACTCTCTCAAAAAGAGGGAGGTGACCTTGTTAAGGTTGTTTCTTTAGTTGCTAGAGGTTTTTAGGTACATGATAAGGATTTCCATGTTCAAAGTTTGTCAGTAGCCTTGCAGGGGTTGTTACTTGTATCTTATACTTGGTATTTCGGAATGGATGAGATTTGTGCAAATGTTTATCATTGTGATTTTGATAGATTTAATTCATGTGTCTTAGTCTTGTGTRGATATGTGATCATCTTTTTAGGATGCCTTGAACAACTCATGAGGTGGTGTCCACATATTTTAGCCCATGCGGTTTCCTAGAGGGATGATGGATTTTGATAGGTTGTTGATGGTCCAAGGTTATGTTCCTTCATATTCAAAGGTGGTAAACATTATTTGGAGGTTTGAGATGTTTTGATGGGATATTGTGTTGTTGGATATATTGATACTTCTGCAAATTATAGCACCTACATTCTAGCATAGTAGAAGAGTATGGGAAGAAAATATGTGAAGTTTAATGAAGATTTGATATATTCTAGTTCAAAAAATCTCCTTCTATGATTGAGGGGAGAGAGGAGGTTGTTATTCAAGAGGATGATTAATAGGTTAGAGTATAATTAGGTCTTGGAGTGGACAAGGTGAGGTTGGGGGTAGATATTTCCTCTCTACTACTCTATCCCACATGATGTTGAGATGGCTTACCTAGATATTACATGATGCACAAGAGAATGTGGGATCACTAAGATCTGAAGTGAGCGTAAGTATTCCTCCTAGGAGATATGACACTAATATTGCATTAGCTTCTTCCATTTTTTAGATTTATAGTAGTCTTGAGGAGGTGATGTATGATTCATTCATGGAGGATGATGTTTGGGTTGATCCTGAGACTACAAAAAGTATGAATTTGCAAATGGAAGATTTAGGTGAGTTGCATAGGGAGTAGAATGGTGTTGGTGAAAACACTTTCCTAGTAAAGAGGGAGTGTTAACTTTTGAGGTTACTCTAAAAGTGTTTACACCATGCTTGAGGGTGCTTCATGTGATGCAGGGTGCATGGTGTATGGATGACCCTTGATTGTTATATTATTGGCATGCCCATGTGGAGGTGGCTTGATCTTAGGTTTCTAGACCTTCTATGGATTCTTATGTGGATTTCTTCCTTACAGCATTGGAGATATGTATACAAATTTGTGATTTTTATCATACTAGACACATGGAGGCTGGTTTCTACTTTTGAGGATGACTTTATTTGGAGGAGAATCACTTGGCATTTCATACAAGGGATTTAATCCCTATATGTCACGGGAAAACTTGGATTCCTTGCATGGAAGATTGCATTTTAATTATGCTAGCTTCGGTTGAGGGAGTGATCATGTAGGTGGAGTGGACCTGAAGGAACACATGTCTAGGAGGAGTGTTGAGTCTTTGAATGCTTGTGGAGGAGGAACATTGGACAAATATTGTGGATTGTTCATTCCTTACAACCTTGCTTATTGATGACATCACCTTGGAGCTTGAAATGCATCCTTTTGGAGTGGATCACTTCACATGTGTAGACTTACTTAGTAGAAATATATTGCTTGTAAGGGTTTAAGCCCACTTTATATTGTTGGCATCCCTTACCTCCCATATAAATAGAGAAAGGAAAATGTCCTTTATTCATTCATTCATAACTCACTTCTAATAGAGATGTGAGGAGTAGATCATACTTCTCTCTCTCTCTCTCTCATTGTACTCTTATTTATTGTATTCTCTCTCTTTGTCTTGGAACATTAGGGTTCTTGGAGAATTCAAGGGAAATTCTAGGGTTAGGGTTTCACTCTAAGGAGGAAAACAAGACTAGGGTTTGGTGAAATCCATGGGTAGAAGAAGCGTTTTTTAGGAGGAGAATAAAAGGAGACACCTTGCACTTGAGGGAAACAAGTGTTGAATCCAAGGAGGGCATGCTTGTGGTGATGCTTATTTGTTGGAGATCTTTGGTGGTGGCTAGGGTTTTCTTGGTTTTCCTTAGTTAGTTTTTTGGAAAGTTTGAATAATTGTACCATCTTATGATAAGTTGCAAGTATGTACATGTACTTCATTTCTACCATATACATATGAAGTTTTCAGTTATCCAAAATTGTTTAATTACAAATTTGATTTTTATCTTGCATTGTTTTTTTGATTGGGTAATTTCCAAGAATTGTTGTTCACATTGATTTGATATAACATAGGGATAAAAGTGTTAAGTGCTTTAACATATATGATGAAGATAATATTTTTTTTGTTAAGTTTTCTATTAAGGCTTGAAAAGGAAATTTTCTTTGTATATTTTAGTGCTTTGACATACAAAAGGAGACCTTAAATGGCTAAGGAAGATTGTAATAAGTAGATGTAGAATATGTTGGCAATATATCAAGGAAGGTTTTTTAATATGTAAAGAACATAGTCTTTTAATTCTCAAAATGTGTCGCAAAGAGAAACCAATATATATTATGATCTCATCTCTAAAATACAATATAATTTTTTTCATGGAAAAAAAATATCTTGAAGATAATAGAGTGGATTTATTATTAT
>WSFP011588355.1:0-10287 GCA_009831015.1 Picea engelmannii | reverse complement strand
CCTTCTAGGGAAAAAAACCCTAACATAATTTCTATCGTTAGAACTGCGACCTTATAATGAACGGTCCATATTTACAATGAAATTACAATATACATTTACAAGGAAATTTTTCCTTTGGGGGCCAGCTTGCCCCTGAACCCCCCAGCCGGGGGGATATCCCCCTCGGACCTCGTAGAGAGGGTACCCCCCCTCTACACTCCCTCGCGTGGAAGAGTGTACATACTTCTGGGGTGTAAAGTCTTCATGGGTTATAAACATGGCTGAAAGCAAGGAACTCTGAATCAGGAAGATAATCAAGCTCCACAACCAACTCTTCTTGCGCTCTTGAATTATCTTACATGCAGAATGATTTCATTCACAACGACTCAAGAGATTTTAAACAGGGAAGATCTTGTCGTGTTGCATCAACCATTCAATTCGGGTTATGAGTGAATTTTCAATAAATCTTCCCCTGAATCTCTAGAACTTAAATTCATCGTGGTTTGACGGTGGAGGAATGGGTGGTGTTGTGGTCTATCGGGGATTTTAAATGGTTGTTTTAATTGGTGCACGAGGTAGCAACAAATGCAGGATTGGGTATTAATTAGCTCCTTAAATGCTCAAAATTTGATCATATCTAATGCTAAAATGTTTCGTTGTGTCACTCTTTTAGTGGGTGGATCAGGGATCGGGGTTGTGCTATGAACATTTTCATTGATGACCTCCTGTGAAAATATCCGATGTCGATCAATATTACCAAACATTTCTAATGCATAAATGTTGACTCGGAGGTGTGACTCAGACCTAGGGAACCAAGAATAACTCGGGATAGCACTAGACTGTATGACCCTCTTACCTGGTAAAGACACGTGTCATTGGAGACCAGTGACTTAATTCGCTTGTATTAATTGGAGTCATGACTTTCCTTAAGTTATTTGTTCTAAAACAAATCTTAGCTTGTCGATGCCAAGATCGAAGATCGGCGATCAGCGATAAACCTATCAAAGCGCTTTCGGATCGACTGCCTTTAAAAAGTCTCGATGCCGAAAATGCATCGGGGATCGACGATCAGGGATAGATTTTATCATGGTCAGAATGTTTTTTGTGATCCTTCTCATTTTTCCCCGATTTCAATAAAGCACGTCAGGCATTGGCTATCAGCGATATTTTTGCGTTCTTCATCAACGCCTATCCCCCCGTCTTTTACCGATTTTGAAGGGGAATCAGTTATCGGCGATATCTTTATGAAATTCTTCCTTTTTTTGATGTCGATGGAGATCGACGCTTGGCAACTGTGGTCTTCCGAGTGGTTCCTTTTTCTTCTTTGAATTCCTTCTGATGTCAACCCTGAGCACGTTGGGTGAGGTGTTTGGTTGTCGATTCTTTATTCAGGTTTTGAAGCCTTTTTAAGTTATGGGGTTTCATAAGTTCAAGAAATCCTAAATAGGTGGTGATTTTCATGAAAATAAACAAAAGAGAAAACATTTCTCAAAATGAAATCGAATCAGACGGTGCAGAAGATCAAGTGGTACCCAAAAAAGTAAAAATTTGATAAATGTTTTTTAGGGTGTGTTGAGTGCTCAACACATGGCGACTTACTGGGTGAAAGAAGAATCTATGTTTTATTGATGGGTCCTAAATCCCTTGACTCAAAAGTAGGAACCAAACCCGTCAGTAAGGCCCAATTAGACTCTGCAGTGTTTAAAATGGAATGGTTCTCTAGATCTTGCGATCCGGCCAATTTATCGATGGGCTTTTTTGTTTTCTTGTGAAGGCTCTTCCTTTAGTTAGGATTGTTTTCTTCTTTATTTTCTCTTGGGTGGGGCTGATGTGAGAGATGAAAGATAGTATAAACCAACTTGACAAACAACATGATTAATTTTTAACTACTGGGGAAGAGGTTAAGCTTGGGATAACCCACTGCTCAACATGAAGACAATTACTCTATACCACAGGCCTAGTACTAATACATTAACCATGTGAGCATCCAATCACTGTCTGAGAAAATAACTATCAGAAAGAAATCACATATGTAATAATATAATGGCAAGCACAATAATTCATCTACCATAACCATACATCACATAATAACACAACGATTTATCTTCATCATTAAAGCAAAGAACATCAAGACATTGCACCAGATAACTTGACAACAGAATTAATTGTTCTTACTCATTACTGCATCATTCATGAAATAGGATAGGAAGTAGTTCTTCTCCAAGTCCAATCACATGCATCTGATGAAAATATCTTTTATTTGGTCCACAAGGACTTCTCATTTCATAGCAGTCTCAAAATAATTCTTAACAACCAAAAAGAAAGAGTTCTTACAACAACCATCGACCTTTTTCTAATTGGTCGATGTCTTTATTTATAACATAAATGTTTAACTAAAACTAACGGCTAAGTGTAGTTTAAACAAAAAAATAATCGCCATGTGGTGTTATCTTCTAACAGCTTCGTTAATAGTCATCCTGAGATACTTATTGGAAAGGGTGACTTCTCTCGTATTCAGTCCAGCTGACAAACAGTTCTTCACAAGTTTGGGCCCATGGAAATATTTTTTGTTCCATCAGAGCCGCATATATTCCCCTGATGTCTATTGCATGCACTCGGTACTTTACTAAACTAGATTTTATATGTTGTAGCATGGTCCAGGCTCTGATCAGATGTTCTGTGAATTGTCACACTTTCCCTGGCCTCGCATCGGCTATCTTTGTGAACTCTTCGGTCCATAGTGCATCTTGTTCAGCATGCATCTTGACCACGTCGCTCAGGTCAATGAAATTATCAGGGGTGCCGAACTCAAAGAGCCCGGCATCCTTCATCGTTCTATTGATTTTGATTTGGTGTTTCTTTCGGGTTCATCAACGAGATCATGGAGCAAGCTTTGTTCAGTAATTGGGGAATCTTTCCTGCAATCGGGGTTGAGATAGTTTAGTGATCAAGCAATATGATATAAGGTACCAACAAACATAATGGACCGGTACGTACCTGTGGAGCTCGTTAGTTTCGATTGTTTAATACTTACATGATCCCAGTTGCTCCTTTGTATGACCTGTGATGTCTTTTATCCACATCGTCACTCCTCTTTAGTTTAAGCGAGTCACGTTAGTGCACCATAGCGTGGAAAATCAAGTACAGTAGATATGAGCGTTGGAACCGTCATAGTAGTCGCTTGACCTTTGGGGCCAGGAAAAGACGTCAGAGTTGAGCATCTGTGTGTATTCTCCCAGAAGGTTGGATACCATAGTAAGGAAGTCATTAAATTCTTCCAGAATCCATATCACCAAGTGTGTCAACCATCATTCGTCAATAATGGAAGCTGGGGAGTTTAACAAGATTGGAATGATCGTATTGCACGTCCCCTACAACTCTGATCAACGGCGTTTTATGAATTCTAGATTACATCTGACGAGCATCTGTGATATGTTAATTCTACAAGACATCCTATTGTGAGGCATGAGTTTTCTTTTGGCATGCTCTAGTTTGCTCATTTGTTTTGATATAAATTCTAGGAGTTTTGTGGGGAATTCCACGCATAACTCGATTTTACCTTTGTAACACTGGTCTTGTGAGTTTATTCAAATACAACTCAGTGTAGTGGTCCTTTATCATATGTAGACACCCAAGACACTACATTTTTGCACTATGGTATACCCTTCGAACAAGGGACGGGTTTGCAAGGAAGCTGGAGTGCCAGGTTCGAGCCCCAACATGCCTAGGATTCTTTCTTATTGGCTTCCAGTGTCCTTGAAGCTTCAACAGGAGGTACAGAATTTTGTTAGGAGAGGGTGTCAATGCCTCTAGTGGAAGTTGGGGTGGAGAGAATTATGCATGAAGGAGGCATGCTTGGGGTCGTGCCCCCATAGGAGAGGACACCACGGAGAAGAGGGAGGCCTAGGAAAGATATGGGAAAAAGGGAGGAAGTTCGCCCCCCAGCTGAGCTGAGTGTACATCCTGACACTGAGGGGTCTATAACACTTACTAACTAGTCAGGGCCTATGGGGACTACCAGTAAAGAAAGTGGGGAATGAAAGGGGAGGTCGAAAACATTGGTTTATCCTGTCAAGAATTCCATCTAGTAGTTAGAGTAGGCCCAACTTGCCATAGCTGAACTCTACCAAGAAAATAGAGAGTTTCGGCTCTCGTCGATGGCGAAGAACCAGGAGGTATCGACGTCCCAGGGTCACGGGGGAAGCACGGTTTGGCTCCAGAGAAAGCTTTGAGAAGCTCAAGACACAATTGTGCAGTTGCACGAGGCATAGAGGATATCAATGAAAGAGGAAAAGGAAATGTTATAGGGTGCAAGAAGTAGTCTGGGAGAGGATGTGCATGTAGGAGATGCATAGTGGGTGAACCCTTGCCTTGCGTTCCCTGAAGTGACGCTTAACATTTCTTCTCTTTTGTCATATGGGTCTTATATTCTTACTGTGACCGGGTCAGTCAATAAAGATGTCGACGATATCTATTTGTATGTGGCCCAAGTTTAGCGGGAAAACTTTTTAATTATATGAAAGTTTGAAGCGTATTGAATGTATCTCGTTCCCTTTTGGATGTAAATTAATTTTTTTCTTTATCTGATTTTTTCACGCAAATTATGGGATTTTATAATTGTTATTATTGCATTGTAAATTTGTTGATATGTTCCCTTTAAAACTTCTAATATCAATTGATGTTGACGTGGCGTTATTAACCCTAGGTTTTTTAAAGTATTTGAACATAAAATTTAGCATTCGGAAGGTTGGTAAGGATTACACTTATGGACTCTACTCACATCGAAAGCACTAAAGGAAAAATATATTGTGACTCCCTATACTTGGGTGACGTCAAGGATCGTCATTTTAAAATGTAAAATTAATGTGTATTTTATTTTGTAACTCCCCGACGTTGAAATCGCGTCGGTGTCGGTGGTCGACGATACCGCTCCCCTCCTTGCGCGACACTTACTTTTTCATTTTTCTGTCGAAGCTAAATGGATCAGTATTCGGCGATACTCTTATTGAAGTTCAATTGCAAAAAAGAAAGACTTTCATCTGCCGACACCGATGAAGATCGGAGCTCGGTTATTTTAAACTTCTCAAACGATTTTTGTCACCTTTAACCTTTATCGATGTCGAACTTCTAAGCTCGTTAGGGAAAGCTTTAGTTTGCCAATTCATTAAGTAGTTTTTAAGTACCCTTTAATGGTTAAGATGATTCTTTGTTGTATTTTCAAGCAAACTTTAGAAAAATCAAATTTGAAAAATAAGCGCAGGTATTAGTTTCAAACTGAAGGAAAAATAGACAATGCAAAGGATCAAGTGGTACCCAAAAAGTAAAAAATGTACACAAAATTTTAGGGTGTGTTGAGTGCTCAACAAATGGTGATTCACTGGGCGAAAGAAGAATCTTTGTTCCTCCTTTGTTTCCTTTGACCCTGACTCATGCCCCGATTTTTTATTATTATTATTGGAAGTGTTGTTTTAGGGCTTGGCCATTTACTGGGAGGGTATCAAATTTTCCTCTCATACTCTGCAACTGATAAGTGCATGCCCTGATTTTCTCAGCTATCTAGAAAGGTCCAAGCCATAGAATCTGAAACTTAGGATGTTTCCCTTTAGGTTCATTTTCTCTGTCCCACTTCAGGACTAAGTCTCCTACTTCAAAATTCTTTTCTTTAGCCTTATGCTTATAGAACCATATTTTCACTATCTATTGGTGAGCTAGGAATTTTGACTTAGCCTTTTCTCTCTCTTCTTCCAGCATGAGAAGAGTGTTAATCCTTTGTTGCATGGTCGATGAGGGTTCTTCATTGGAATCTTGGGCTAGTTGAAGATACGGAAGATAGAGTCCATTTGGGAGGATGGTTTCTTGCCCATAGACCAAAAAGTATGGGGAATTTCCTATAGCTTCCTTGGGTGTGACCCTATCGGCCCATAGAGAATTATAGAGAAGATTATGCCAATTTATTTGATTATCCATAACTATCCTCTTTAATATCCTTACCAAGTTTTTATTAGTCAATTCAACCACACCATTTCCTTAGGGATAGTAATTTGCAGAGTACTTGATTATGATTCCTTTGTCCAGAGCAAACTCTGTCAATAGGGTGGAAGAAAAGTAAGTTGTGTTATCAAAGACTAGAATGGAAGGGACATTGAACCTCATGATCATCTTCTGGTATATGAATTGGGTCACTACCTTCTCGTTTACATGATTCAGAGGGATGGCTTCTGCCCATTTCGTGAAATAGTCGGTGGCAGTAAGAATGTACTTGTGTAGTTTTTAGGAGCTAGGAGTGATTTCTCCTATGATATCCAACCCCCACTGCTCGAAAGGTTGAGAGACAGTAACAGGTTGGAGTGGGACCACCACTCTTTTCTCCTTTCCAACACTTATTTTACAAGTCTTATAGTTTCTAACGTAAGTATGAGCGTCTTTGAACAAGGTGGGCCAATATTAGTCAACTCTCATAATCTTATGAGTGGTAGTGTTTCCTGCAAAATGTCCCCCGGCGGGGCCATCATGGAGTTCTTTCAGTAACTTGTCTGCGTCTTCTCATTCAAGACATATTAATAGTACCCCATCATAATTGATCTGGAAGAGCACCGAGTTTATAAGACAATATGTGAAGATTTTAATCTCAGTGCTCTCCTTTCTCTAGGGTTGAGGTTTTCGGGACAAGTTCTGTGATGTAGAAGATAAGTTAAATCTTTATACCATGAGTCTTGTCCTGGGGAGATGTATGCTACTTCACCACACCATAGTTCTGTTTTGTTCTCCCATCTGAGATCTTCATTTACTTGATCCTGGGCTTCGGCTGCAAGCTTGCACAAACCTAGTCCTTTTATTAGTTTTGCAGGTTTTATATCTAGATCAAATTCCTGGACTACCGCCATCCAGTTCCCCCTTCTTTCCCCCATTTCCTATTGGGTGAACAAGGATCAGACTGCAAGGTGTGGCACAATTACTTTAGTGTGATTCTTGAGGATGTAAGACCTGAAATGTTTTACTGCCTTATAAACCATGTAGGCATGTTTGTCTACAGCAGGATAATTGAGCTCAACTCCTTGAATATTAATACTCATAAATGACACCGGGGCTTCATTGTTTCCATCATCCTTCTGAGTCAAGACTGCAGCTAGCATTTGATCGAAGGCGAAAGCATAAAGGAAAAATTCTCTATTGAAATCGAGACTTCACAACACCGGGTCCCAGGAAATGGCAGCCTTGATATTGTTGAAGGTGTATTTTCGCTCATCATCCCACTTAAATTCAGAATCTTTGTGAATCATATTTTGTAAGGGTTTGATGATTTCTACGAAGTTGGGAGTGAACTTCCTCACAAACTTGATTTTCCCAAAAAATGATTACATAGCTCTCTTGTTATAGGGTAAGGGAAGTTAAGTTATGGCTTTAATCCTTTCCGGGTCTATGTGAATCCCTGCTTGAGATATAATATGACCTAACAGCTTACCTTCCTCGACACCTATTGGCCCTTGGTTATGGAAATAAGTGAAGAACGAGGAAGGAAAGGAAAAATGTGAACTTCGCGGAAGACACAGTGACTGTTACTAAGTTGAAGTGAGAAAAAGAGCAGAAAATACGGAGCGAAGTAGAAGAAAGAAAGTCGTTGGATGAGGAGATCGAGGATGATAGATCAGCAAGGAAGAAGGATCATGGACAACTTAGAAAGTGAAAAAATCCACCATTGGATACTTTGGAGCACCACGCGAGAAGGAAGGAAAGACAACCTAGCGAAGCCCTGAAAACGTTGGTCAAATTGACCTAGGGTTTTAGACACCTAGGGTTTTGGTATCTAGGGTTTTGACACCTATGTTTCACCCTAAGGATGTCGGTGAGTGATTGTAATGTATAAATAAGAACTGGATGAGGAAAGAGGGTTCTTTCTAGTTCTTGTTGTTGTCGTTGTGGGTACTAAGTTGGTTGATATTTCATTACTAGGAGAGAGAGAGAAGTGTTGAGTACGAGAGTCTTCTGGTACTGCAATATCTTCAGTTGAGTGTGAAGATCAACCCTTCAGCTGGGTGCGCAGGGAGGGGAGAGATAGAGACAAGAAGAGAGAATATTTGTTGGCTAAGAGTGCAGATCAGAACTGTATGCTTTCATATTAATATATCATAAAAGCACAGTTTTGTGGACGTATCCCTAGAGAGAGGGTGAACCACATATATTTTGTGTTATGTGTGATTGATGCTTTGTTCTTGTCATTTGATATACTACTATTGCATTACTGTGTTAGATATGATAGATAGTTGTGTGGAGTAGATCTAAGTTGATAAGTGATATATGCATGTTGTATTATTCTAGTATTAGATTCACTTGATATTCCCCTTGGTTGTAGACATCTTTGTCCTGCAACCCCCCCATAGCTTCTTCGGGTGAGACTGCATATGCTTCACAAGTGTAGCCGAAAGGGCCAGTAGTTAGGGCTTGTTGGTGCGCTCTTGGATATGAACCCTAGGTCTGCCCCTGTGCCAACAAATGGTTCCATTGTCAGGACTAGAATCTTCTTGAGGGAATGTCAAGGTGGTTTCCATAAAAGACAGAGATTCAGAAGTGGATAGAGGATCAAGAAAAGGACTTCGCTGAAGCCCCGAACAAGAACCCTAATCTTAGTACAGAGGATTGGTTGGAGAGATATATTTTTACTGAGATATTCTTTGGAGGAATCCATCAGGAGCTATACGAGTGGTTAGCTAGGTTAGCATATACCTAGTTTGAGATCAGATCTAGACCTCCTGTAGTTTGGACGCCGGCACTGATCAAGAAGGTCAAGAGAGTTGATAACGATGTGTCAAGAGTAGTAGATCACTGGCTTGATAGCACCATCAGAGGGTACATCACAGATTTTTTTGTTGACAGAGTAGAGTCATATAGCCAGTCCGAGAGATATTTCTTCAAGGGGCCCAGAGGAAAATTTTTACATTTTCTGAAGTTGAGGATCAAGATGCTATTGCATGAGAATAACATCTTGAAGATATAGTAGATTGGTCGGATTTGAAAAAGCTAATGTTCAAAAATTCAAACAGCGACAATGACACAGAGGTTGGACATACGCACAGTGGGAGAGCGTTTAGATAAGTTCACCTTGCGAACATGTTTAAGAAAAACTATGGGGACAAGGGTTTCTATAGTGGAGAAGAGGCAGACCTGACGGACGAACAGCATTCAAAACTCACTAGGGCAGAGGAAGGGAAAGTTAAAGAGCTTCGCTGGTACGAGACAAAGACTTCAAGAACTACGCAAACCATTGAAGTAAGTAATATTCTCCATCCTATTGATTCAGTAGCACTAAGAAATCATAATTGTCGGAATCGTCAGAGTCCTCAGAGTACTATTACTAGCAGTCCAGCATACACTCAGACAGGAAAACTAGGCAGCTCTATGGAAGATGAGATGAAGCTCCCTATCTTTAGGGGAAATGGATCTGAAGATCCTGATCAGCACTGGTTCCTATGTGAAGTCGTATGGAATATTAATAATGTCACCAATGAAGTTGTTAAAAGAAACCAGTTTAGTACTACCCTAAGGGATCCCGCACTGAGTTGGTACATGAAGCTTGTCCAAGGACTTGCACAGCCGAATCCGTTGAATGAGATCAAGAATGGATTGATTTCATAGTTCAAGAAACCCAAGTCAGAGTCACAATGTATTACAGAGTTGAAAGAGATCAAGCAGAAGGTAGTCAAACCTATTTGGGAATTCGATCAAAGATTCAAGACCTTAACGGGTTGATTGACTTTTCAGATCCCAGATGAGAAGAACAAAGAGTGGTTCATTGTTGCCCTCTTACCACACATCAGAGTTCCTCTGATGCAACAGAAGATTTCTTCACAGGATAAGGCACTAGAGATCGCTATGAAGTTAGAATCATCCCCTATGGGAGAATCCATCTCAGGTATGAGTCAAATCTTGAGTCAGCTAACTAGTTTTGTCTTTGTAGGTCGAAGATATGAAGAAATACAAGGGAAAATATAAAAGAGAATACATATGGTGTGTCATATGTAGATCAGAAGGCCATGACAAGGAACATTTTCCTCTATTCCATGAATACTTACCCTCTCGATCTATGATCCCTTTGAAGCAAGTCACCTTACCCTGATGTGAGGTGTGCCAAAATAGACATCGCCCTGGTGAGTGTTATTACATGGAAAATTATGTTCAGTCACCTACAAATTTGTATTCCACATTCTATAATTCTGTGGGACATGATGATAGGCATTGTAGGGCTTATGATCTCATGCATGAAAGGTCAAGAGACATATACAAAATTCAAGTTGAAGTACAGCAAGAAGGAAA
>WSFP011588354.1:0-10287 GCA_009831015.1 Picea engelmannii | reverse complement strand
ACAGGTCCTATCTATGATGATTATGACTCTGACCCTTGGGAGAGCCAAGAAGAGGTACCAGAAGAACCAGAGGAGCAGTCAAAGAGGCAGTTTATAGACTGCGCAGAGCCAGTCAGCGAGCAACCACCACCTGAGATCAGCGGTCCTACTCCAGTTATTCACCCGCCTATGGATATTAGAGACATTCGACCGCATGTGAACAACTGTGTAGCAGAAGAGGCTGCATTTCGCCAATTCCTTGGAAATGGCCACTCATTCGATGACCCTGTCAACAAATACATGGAGTGGAATTTCCCCTATGCCTTGGAGTCACCCTATTTCATCTCAACTCCAGCCTATAAGGAGGAGTTGAAGAGTGTGGCCGTTCTGCTGTCACGGTTACACCATCTGCTGGTGATCATCGACAGAAGGAAGGAGCTTCTATCCAGGAAGCTGCTTGGATGGCTATGGTGGAAGTTCTCTTTCACCTAGCCCATGTAAAATATTTTATTAGTTTAGGATTGTGTATAAATAAGCTCCTTTGAGCATGTAGCTTTATTTTGTTACTTTTATTTTTTGGCCTTTATTTTCAGCAGCAGGATGTTTTTAGCATGACTCCATAGCCCAACAGCAAGGCACTGAAGCTGCGGAATAAGTTCTTAGAGCATCGTAGGGACGACTCTATCCCTCATGGAGCCTAATGTTAGCGATATTTCTTGTCTCGGGATTAGGCGTACCCAGGTCTGCATTTTGCACCGGAAGCACCTGAGCATATCGCGAGATAATCCCATCTTGTAGTAGCAAGTCAAGCAAGCGAGCGGGCAAAAACCGCGATCCGCGATTTCCCGACCGGATCAGAACCGTCCGTCAGCAGGGACACGTGTCGATAGATCCCGCAGAGTTGAAGATCAGGGAACTAAAAGTCCCGTGCACATGACAGCGGGAATCGCGATATCCCGATACGCGATTTCCCGACGGAGTTAAGGGCCATAGTGGGAAACAGGTGGCAGGTTTTCACGACGGGGGACGGATCGTTGACATCACAAACTGTGAAACTCCGATGGAGTATATGGCCGAGGGCATATGGTGATGGTCACTTGGACCAGGGCCTAGTCAAAGGGATAGCACGGAAGGCGCATCGACAATCAGAGAATCGCAAGTCCTAGGGACTTGTGTATCGAGACATCAAAAGCGCCGAAGCCCCGACAGAGGTTCAGTTGAGGTCATATAAGAGGTGGTCACATGGAACATAGTATAGCCAGGAGGGCTAACCCGTACACGTGCTCATTGGAGAATCAATGATCGGGATTTCAAAGGGTCAAGAACTCTTGACAACGGGAATCACGAAACCCCGAAACCCGATGTAGAGTTGGGGAAAGGTCTCGGTGAAGTTTAGTAGATCATGAGGAAAGGAAAAGAGACCAGTGGAATAGGTCGGGGTTTCATCAAGGATTTCACTCGGGGGATCCAAAAGAGCCACTTTGGCTTAACAGAGAAGGAGAAAGAGGGTGGGTGAAGCCTCGCGTCATCCATTTATTGCAAAAGTATGGAGGTCTCGGTTGAAATTGACCCAGGAGGGTCCCTGGTACCGGTTCTATTCAGGAAAGCCACACCGAGTCTCCAACTCACCAGAGAAGCCTGCACACTCCAGTTCAATATTCAAAGGGCCCAGCTACCCCCCTGGCGCATGCCATGATGAATTAAAGAGGCGCACGACAGGGGAATAGAGGGAAGATTTGATGGAGGAAGACCGACAGCCCGTCCTGATAGAGAAGCTCCGCAATGTTAAGCATTGAATTCGCGATGTGATCGCGCCTGGAGAACTAGAGTTAGTCCCAAGTATATGTAGGCATTTTTGCCATTTTTGTAGGTATCGATGGTCGAGCAGAGCTCCCTATTGTAATGTTTAGCAGCTATTTCAGTTTCTAGCTTATGTATCTGTATATGAGATTTCTTGTTTTATGACAAACAATTCTTCTTTACCCATCTAAGTTTTTCATCTTATGCTGGGAAGTTCGTGATTGACCGAGTCATGCGAATTGTTGCATTTTTGTTATGATAAATGATTTATCGTGGCATTATTGTATTTTCTGGTGCTCTGTATTCAAATGCAAGAAGACCTTTTGTTGGGATGCTTTCTTCTACAGTCTGTTAGGAACTTGTTGTTTATAACAGACCTTCACACTCTTCTCCATAAGTCTTCCACCTGTTCACCCTTTACTACAGCTCACTGTCTGAAGTTTACACA
This sequence comes from Picea engelmannii, assembly GCA_009831015.1. Taxonomy (NCBI): domain Eukaryota; kingdom Viridiplantae; phylum Streptophyta; class Pinopsida; order Pinales; family Pinaceae; genus Picea; species Picea engelmannii. The sequence goes on along the minus strand of WSFP011588354.1, from coordinate 8,060 downwards.
AGAACTCACTTGCTCATGCATGCCTGGCCTGTTTTCAGAGTTGGACACTACTGTTTAGAGTTTACTTCCATTTGATCACCCATCTATGAACAATCGTGACACAAAACTGATGGGCGTCGGGCTCTGCTCCTGATAGCAATCCAGGAGTGACTTCCATCGCCAACAATATCAATAAGAACATGTATCTCAACCATATGGATAAGGATTACAACCTCCTCTGTGTGTCTATGTCCCCTGAGTTTCTGTTTCACATTGAAGCTTGTACCACACCATATTTTATTTGGACAAAATTGGAGGACATCTTTGGAAAATAGGATGAAATGAGAGGTAATATGCTTGAGGTCGAGATAAATTCCTTAGATCCAAGGAATTTTGACAACATCCAGGACTTCTTTACGAATTTCAAGTCCCTCCTCCTTCATCTAAAGGGATGTGGAATATACAAATCCACTCAAGAGAATCAGTTAATCCTCTCCATATTAGAAAAAATTGGTCTGGATTATGCTATTTTCATCTCATCATTTTAGACAAACAATTTCACTTCAGGAGTGGCCTAGAAAATGTTGACATTGGATCAATTTATTGAAGCCCGCATGCATGAGAAAGATAAGATCATCAAAATGGGGATAATCAAGGGACCCAATGTGGATTCACTTTCTATGCATGAAATAAACAATGCATGCAATATGAATACCAAGAAAAAATGCAAGGGAAAGGTGCATGCAGAGCTAAAGGAGGAAGGGCACTCCAAATTCTTCGATGATTCCTCATGATTCAAAGGTGGAAAAGGAAATAAAGGGAAGACCAAATGCAGTTAATGCAACCGATATTATCATCTTGAGTCCACATGCATGAAGAAACAAATTGATCATATGACACACATTCTTTATAGGAAGAACCTTGGGTATCACATTCCTGAATTTACCAAGAAGAAGCCAAAAGATCAAGCCAAACAAGGTAACTCTCATGCACTAATTTCCATTAAATATTATCTTGATGCATGTATATTAGATTCAGGTGCATTCCACCATATGGAAACAACATAGAATGTTTTCTCTTCTATTTCTGCATGCACAGGTCCTCCCATCCTCATGGGAGATGATACCTCGATTGAGGTTATTGGATAAAGGAGAGTAGAAATCCCACATGAAAGTTTTAAGAACATATTTCATGTTCCAAAACTCTCTATGAATATACTTTTTGTTGATCAGATAACACATTATGTTATAGGAAAAAGGGTGGAATCCATACCTGATATGCATGATAACTCTATGATTGTTGTTGGTAAGGAAAACTACCAATCTCATTTGTATGCTTTCAGTCAGTTCATTGCTAAATTTGAATCTTCTTTACTACCGATTCCTATTGATGATACTAATATATTATGGCATGAGATATTCGACCATCTAAACTTCAAATACATGCAATAACTATGCAAACAGGAAATGGTCACTGACTTTTCCAAAATACATTTTTCCAAAGGATTTGTCAAGGATGAGTTCTTGGAAAACATCCCTAGGATAAGTTTGACAAAGGGAAGGACTGAAGGGCCTCCTCTCCTTTGGATCTCATCCACATTGATCTTATGGGACCCTTTCCTCATCCATCCATTAACAAAACAAGTTACATGCTAAAATTTGTTGATGATTTCTCATGATACACTTGGGTATATTTTCTCAGGAAAAAGTCGAAGCTTTTTTATCATATCAAAGACTTCAAATCACATGCAGAGACTTGGTCCAAGAGAAAAATCAAAATCCTTCTCATAGAAAATGGGGGGGAATATTTGAACCGATATTTCTAGAATCTTTTTTTAGAGGTAGGTATGCATCTACAACACACAATACCTTACACTCCACAACAAAATGAAGTAGCTGAGAGGAGGAACATATCCCTAAAGGAGATGGCCACTTACATGTTGCATGTAGTATATCTACCACCCAATATTTGGGATGAGTAACTTAACTATGATAAACAAATTTAGAACATATCTCCTCATAGATCTGTCAAGGACTAGACTCCCTTTGAGGCATGGAGCGACAACAAACCGGGAGTCACCCACTTCCAAATATTTGGATCACATGCATGGGCCCGCATACCCTCTAAAAAGAGGAAAGAATTAGATCCATATAGTACCGCATGTATATTTTTGGGATATCTATATGGTGTGAAGGGTTGCAGGTTACTTGATCCCTCTACTGACGTGCTCATCATTGAGCACATTTTTCAGTTTGAGGAAACTCCCTTGCATGAAACATTGGATAAACATGTAGAGACCTATGTACCACTACCTAAACTAGACATCAATGATAATGAGTCTAGTCAATTATATCATGGTTCATATTTGATATTTGAATATGATTCAGAATATATGAACATGTCGATGATGAACATGTAGATGTTGAGCCACCACAGATGACCAAGTGGGAATAGACCACCCTACAGGAAGCAAGAGATGTTGTGGGAGATCCAACAGATCATAGGAGGATGAGGTATCAGTTTGAGGATCCTCCTCATGCACTCACAACTATTGAACCAATGATTCCCATGCATTTCCATATGGTTCTAGCTTCAGACTCACATATCTATGCAGATTGTACAAGGAATCCCTTTTGGCAAGCAACGATGTAGGAGAAGTATAACTCTCTCCTCCAAAACCAAACTTGGGATCTGGTTCTACTTCCTTTAGATATGAATCCTTTCATATGTAGATGGGTCTACATGACCAATAAGTAAACAAACATATAGGTGAGTAGGTATAAGGAAAGATTGGTTTCCAAAGGATTTTAATAGATCCACATGATAGACCATGATGAGACCTTTCCTCCTGTAGAAAATATGGACTCCATTTGATTGGCCAAATGGACATGGATAATTATTTTCTTCACAGGGATATCTTAGAGGAGATTTACATGGATCAGTCATAGGGGTTCATTCAGAACTCATCCTTAGCATGCTGATTCAAGAAGTCCCTCGATGGCCTCAAGAAGGCACCTAGAGCATGGTATGCGAAGATGAAATCCTAATTTCTCTCTCATCACTTTGTCATATGAAAATATGATCCAAACATCTACATGCTGAAGACATCAGACTCCTTACTGATATTGGTTCTCTATTTTGATGACCTCCTGATCACAAGAAGTTCAACCTTAGCAACTTTTGCAGACAAAGAAAATTTGCATTACAGGTTCTCTATGACGAACATGGGTCCACTGCACTATTTACTTGGTCTTGAGATCAGTCAGGATGATTTAGGAATCAAGCTATCTCATACTAAGTATGCCCAAGATCTCTTGGTTATATTCCATATGATCGATGACAAATCAGAAAACACACCCTTTCTGTCTAGGGTACATATTGAGGATGGAAAGGATACATCAGTGGTGGACATCATCTTATATAGACATCTTGTGGGGATCCTTCTCTATCTCACCCAGACTTGAACAAATATCTCATGTGTGGTAGGGGAAGTTTATAGGTACATGCAGGAGTCGCATGAGATACACTGGAAGACTTCCAAATGCATCCTTAGATATGTTTAGGGAACCACATGTTATGGGATCAATTATCTAGTAGGATGTGTATTGGATCTCATGGGATTCATCAATTCTAACTGAGCTGGAGATAACACATATCACAAGTCCACATATCGATACGTGCTTAGTTTGGGTTCCGGTCCCATCTACCGTTCAAGAAAAAAAAGTTAGTTATTTCTTTATCGACAGCAGAGGCTTAGTACATAGGAGAGATCAATGTAACTATTGAGGAACGTTTTCTTCATAACTTCCTCACCAATCTTGGAATCTAGTTTCATCGTTTGTCTATCATTTGGTGTGATAATAAAAGTACTATCAAATTTTGTAGAGATCCAGTGCAACAACAATGGACCAAACACATTGAGATCCATATTCACTACATTAGAGAGATGGTACATGTTAGGATCATCTATTTGTAGTACTATCCATATGTCAAATAGACTACATACATCTTGAACAAGAAATTTATTGAGCATAAGTTCCACTTCTTGTGTGATCGTCTTGGAGTGAAGGACACAACTGCTTAGCAATTGTCTTTCCTTCTTCATTTTTGATGCATTGTACTTTAAGGGGGGGTTTTCCCATGAGGTTTTCCCTCTTTCCTCCATTTTTTTGGTGTTTCATTATTAGATGCATTGTACAATGGGTACCTAACATGGCCTAAGTTGTGGGACGGATTCTTCATGTGCACTGTAGTAGTGTTCAAGGGGGGTGTTTAAGATATTACAAACTCACCTAGGTAATTATTTTCCTAAGGTTTATAATCCAATGTTGAGAACACTTCCTTAGATGAGAATATTCTCTCTAGAGAATATTCCCCTACAAAATATGGCACTCCTCTTCAATTCAGAGTCATTTACACTCAGTTAGACTAGTGGAATTCACTCATGCATGTAAACCTTTGTTTTATCACCGATAGTTGCATGTGTTTATCTCACTTCCACATGTGTGACTTAGTTAACCGATGATATCATGGTCAATTAACTAGGACTATGTGGCAGATTACTTCAGTTTCTATCAATGAGTGTTTAGATCTATATAGATCACTACTATGGTGAATTTACTTATCCATGTAGAATATATAATGTGTAATTAATCATTCTATCATTAGTGAATAAAATTATATTGATTCGTTTCTCCCATGTCTTCTCTCCTTCTCTCAATTTTCAATATTTGTATGAATCGTTGTTAGCTATATTCTCTATGTAGGCTTCACCATAATTATACAGGATATAGGAGAGACTGTGAGAATTAACCGTTGCATGGAGGAAGGATGTAGTCAGATGAGGGGGATACAAAGTTAACACAAGCATGATGTGAAATGATGAGGGTGGGGGCTAGCTAGTGGTCTAGTGATATCCTAGAGGGCAGGTGGTTAGGCATGTTGGGGGGTAGTCCAATCATCCCATGTTTCCTATAACACCCGATCCATGGAGCTCAATTTGAAATCATTACTTGAACTCTGGCATTGGATATATAAATCAATTAAGAAGTTTGGCTAATTTTAAATTAATGAAGATATGGGTACTACTAGAATCAATCACCACTTCTACCTTTTTATTTTTGATATATCCTTCTATATTGATATTTTGAGGAGTACTAATGCTAACCAATGCATGAGAAGATATTGTTGGAGCAGTCTCTTCCAATTCTAGATCTTGTCTTGTGATGGTTATAATTCTTTATTTTCTTTCTCTTCACAATCTATGTAGACTAATTTCCTCTCATTGCATTTATGCCCCTTACTGTACTTTCTATCACAATTGAAACATAGTCCCTTTTCTCTTCTTTCATCCATTTGTCGAGGTATAAACCTTGTAGGTTGAGTGAGGTTAGGAGAGAAAAGATGTTGGTCCATATAGTTGTTAATGTCACCCTTCCAGTAGACATATTTTTTCTTTCCACTTCTTTTGCCACAATAAAAGTATTATCTAGGGATTTAGGTTCAAAGATATGTACCTCATGTTGAAATATCTCCTTTAAAGTGCCCATAAAGATATATAAAAAGTTGTCCTTTGGAATGTTCTTTACCTTGAGATTCATCTTTTGGAATTTCTAAAGTTGGTTTGTAATTGGACCTCTCTGCTGTGGATTTATCAATTGATTAAAGAATGCACCACTCTTAATATCCCCATAGTGTTGTATCAATTAATCCATAAAAATGGACCAAGAGACAATATAATAATTTTTTCATTCACAAATCCATTGGTACCAAACATATTAATCAAGTTCTAAATACAATGATGCAATAGTTACCTTTTGTAAAGTTTGCACTCAATTAAGGAACTACTTAATTACCAATATTGTTATGAGGAAATTTGATGGTAAAGATCCTATAACATGGATATTCCATATTGAGAGATTCTTTTATATACACCAAGTTCCAACTTCATGAATATTTCAGGACTCGATATTCATGTTCTCCACATTTGTTAAAATATTCCCCATATGTGACTGGGGTTCAACAGTTTTTTTCTTCCTATTTTCATGATTTCCTTGCGTCACAATATCAATTTTAGGGAACCTTTCATCTAGGGTATGTAAGAGCATGGATTCCATGGAATTTTGTTATTGTTACACATTTTTTTATCCCTTTACCTTTTAAATAATTCTTTAAAATTGGACAAATCAACCTTTTTCAAATCAATATCACCCATTTCATTAAATTGGTTCCTTAATAGGAATACCTAGGACCTTAAGTCTTCACTTTCATACATTGTGTATGATTTATTTGAAGGTTGATAAGAATAATAATTTTTGCATAATCCTTTTCGATGTGAAAATATAATAATACTCCTATTTTTTCTCTTTATCACAATTTTTGAAACACCAAAAACAATTTTCCAATCAAAATTTATGCTAATTCCAAGTTAACATACCTTTGAAAACCCTAGTTTGTAGATTATCTTGTTGGCCTACCTTTCTCTTGAAGTGTCTTTGAAATTAAAGTCCCTTTGAGGCTAAAGTTTTTATATTTAGTATCTTGATATGTATTCTCTACAATGCCATAGGTTTTAGCAAATTCCATTGTGCCAAGAGAAAGTTATGGTAACTTTCCCAGAACTTGTTTTTTTTGTCCCTTTTAAGAGAGCAAATTTGTATGGTCTTCCACATGTCTAATTTTTCAGATCTACTTCTAAAATTTGGACCCGAAATACTATGATATGTCCTCTTTCCAATGGAACTAGTGGCATTCAAGTTTTAATTTTCTAAATTTATATATGATATTTTTACCAAGAACACTTGTTTGATACTAGTTTCAGAACTAGTCAAAAACGTTTATTTCCACAACTTGTATTTCTGAAAGTTTAGTGAACTAGAATCTTAAATTTTTACCACAGGTTATTTTATATGTATAATAAATCTTAAAAACATTTTATTATTTGAAACTTTCCATAAATTGTTTTATAGAGAAAATACCAATATGACTTGTTTGACACTAATTTTAGGACTAGTAAAAAAACTTAATTTCCATAGCCTATATCTCCGAAAGTATAACAAACCAAAACCTAAAATTTTGACCATAGGTACTTTAATATGTCTCCTCAATATATAAAAAATATTATAGTTTGAAATTATCCATAAAATTTTTATATAAAAAATACCAAGATGACTAATTTTAAGGAGCCAACCCCAAGGATCATATGCTTTGAAACTAAATGTTAGGAAAAAAAACACCCAAATAGCATAAAAACAGAAAGATAAGTAATTATAAGCCTTTATAATTAGACAAAATGTTGAATGAGTAGCCTCTCTGAGGGGGAGACTGTTGGGTGTGTGTTATATTCTTTGCATGTGTGTGTGTGTGGGTGCGTCAGATACGACAACTGCATCTGACGATCCCTTCACCTGGAGCTCTACCGTGTGTGTCGGGCGCTTTCCTAGTGGGGTCCTAGGGGGGGCAGGTATGCCCCCCCCTGGTTACGTGCAGCGTTCGGGGCAACGCCCTAAAATGTTTTTTTTGGGCGGTTTTTGCTATTTTTAGCTGATTTGTAAATTAATCCCGGATTAAGGGATTAGGGTTTTGGTATCTACGGAATACCTAAAAACATTGTATATATTGTATGGTGAATGGTGAAATTCGATATAATGAAAATAAGAAAGGTTTTCCCGGTTGAGGGTTTCTGGTAAAAATCTCTGTGTACTCTGTGTATGAGCCATTGATTAATTTCTGTATTGCTTAAGAATCTATATGCATTGCTTTACTTCGTAGGTTTAAAACTTACAGAGACCTCCTTTTAGAATATAACAAAGGCACAAGATGATATTCCCACTAAAAGTAGGTCTCCTTGGTATATAGGAGACAAAGGTTACAATTACAATTAAAGGGTCTAGCCAACCAATAAGGATGACACTAATATAACAATCAAAATGTAATAGCTGATCAATAAGGATGACACTAATATAACAATCAAAATGCAATAGCTCAATATGTAGGGATTAACAGTATGCTAAAACTTAAATTTGTGTGTAATTCATGAAACAAACATTTCTAAAACTTAGAAGTAAACTAGGAGTCATTAT
>ML919576.1:0-10287 GCA_009831015.1 Picea engelmannii | reverse complement strand
TATTTTAATTGGGTAAAGAAAATGTTGACTTAGTATTTTAATTGATAACATAATTTCCCCATAGTCTTAAGCGTGTTGTTGACTTGAATCCATTGGAAATCGATCCCTCATTGTAGAGACCGTGCTATGGTTTTATTTCTTTGTGATGAGTTTGCAATTTTAACTTCAACCTCATCCCTAGCTCATCATTCCATGCTTGAGAAGTTGGCTAGGAGTTGGATCAAAGGTCATCACTTCAGTGTTAATAGACCTATAGATCATAATACCCTACTTTTCTATGCATGGATGATGAGAAAATGATGTCTTTTCTGAGTCTTGTACTCGTTTGATTTCTTTTGGTTTATTGATTGTTGTTGCAGCTTCTTGTGTTGAGTAATTTTACCATTGTTATCCTTCCTATCCCCTAAATTTTGAATCCACGTTTTAATATTTTCTGGATAGTTTATCTCTGTGCTTAATGTGCTCTGTGGTCATTATACTCATCATTTTTTTTCACCTCTCAACGACAAATTTACCATGCAACTTTAATAAGCATTTTAACTGAATGGTAGTGTTTTTCGCTCCTGTGTAATGATAGAGGTTTATTATTGGCCTACGAATTGATCCTCTTGGACAACAAATCTGTCTCTTTACTTGCATGATTTGTATGCTTGGGATACTCTGCAAACCCTTTTTTTTGGCTGCAATATTTCCCCCGTTGAGTGCCATGTCGAGGCATTTTTTTTTTACCGCTTGTGTCTGTTACGATTTTCTTTCCATGCCTGCATTTTCATTTTTGCGGCATGCTTCTCCAACATACTATATGACTAAATTTGTGGATGGAAGGATTGTGTTATTGTTTGGGAGGGTTATTCCTGTGTTTTACCTTGTATTATCTACATTCCTTCTTATGTATCCCAACCCCTTTGGCTTTCACTGCCATGTGTTGGGTAGTTGCCAGATTTATGCATTCAAAAACTTTCATTTTATTAAGGGGTGGCATATTTTAGTATTGGCTTCGTTTTTACTTTTGAATGGCAATGAATTTCTTTTGATTAAGGGATATAATAATCTACAATTTTTATCTTGAAGGCATGACCATTTCAAAATTATTGCCCTGAGTTTTTTTTTTCATATTGAATGCGTTTTTAGTGTTGGACATCTTGCTCTACATTTTTTTATTGAAGGCATCTTCATTACTGGATAGTTTGATTTGGCGATTTTGCTATTTTTTTATTAGACCGCAATCATTGTTGGTTTACCTGTCGAATTTCCCCTTTGCTTGGATTACATTTTCTTTGACCTCTCATCCTTAGTAATGCATTTTGATTTCAACTTTTGGAATGCGATTTTCCAGCAAATTTCAGTTGAATTTAAGGGAGAATTTAATGCCCTATGTCTTCCTTACTCCCTCATGAGATACCTCTGTTTTCATTGATGAACACCCAATGCCAACAACTTCCTTATTTTTCCTTCTGGGAGCGAAATTTGTGTCTGTAAATTCGTAATGCATTTTTAATGGTGCTATCTATGGCAATGAATTGGTGACTATGGTGTAACATCACTAATTTTGATTATTGTTGTGATTTTAATTACTATTGTCAGTGAATTAGGTTGCTATGGCTGAGTGTTACGATTTGATTATTTTAATTACTGAGTATTGCGATTTGAGTATTTATTTACTGGTTTGTGTATTGTGATTTGACTTGATATTTGCAATTTAATTACTATCATCATAGAGAGGGGTTAGACTCTATTAAAAGGTAGCATTATAGTAATTGTCTTTCGTTAACAACCTTTCCATTAATTCCTGACAACAATAAGTCAAATATGTTATATAACTACATTTAACATCAATTTGTGCATTGAATAACTTGACTTGACACTATTTACGAACAACAAGAAAGCTTAAATTTCTTTAAATAACATCGAAGTGGACAAAAATTGCAAACTAATCGCGTGTAGATTTATATATGATGGACAACATGATGTAAGTAATATTGTTATTAGTGATATAACCTTTGATATAAGGAGGTTTCTTAATAGTGCTACATTAATAACGATGTTCATTTTATATAGTTAATATCGTTACGTACGATTAAATTGTTAAATGATAATTGTGTTATTGATTAATTAGAACTTAGCATTTAGGACAAAATTGTCATTNGATATAAGGAGGTTTCTTAATAGTGCTACATTAATAACGATGTTCATTTTATATAGTTAATATCGTTACGTACGATTAAATTGTTAAATGATAATTGTGTTATTGATTAATTAGAACTTAGCATTTAGGACAAAATTGTCATTTAGATAATGAAGTCACGTAAGATCTCTTTTAAATGATGAGTAGTGCACTTAATTTAATAGAAATGTACCATGCGGTCAAGCATGTTAATTTGTTGAGTTCTGTTTTAGTTCACACTTGATAACATTTATGTCTCTAGTAACATTACAATAGTTTACCCTTCACCTAGACCTCTTACATAACTTTAGGGATTCTTGGATGTTGTCAAGTCATTCATTGGGTTGCGATTTGTTGAGCAATGTCTTCATGAACCTTGTCTACCCATTGCTTGGGGGCATAGGTGTAGTCTTCTTGTCAGTTATTTTGGCCCTTAGTGAGTCAGATTTATCTTGAGCCCTTGGTCCAGATAGGTTAGGTAGTGCTAAGGTTATTGCCACGTATATCACCTAGGAATGAAATGATTCCTGATGAGGGGATCATGGAGCTCCCTTTTGGATAGAATCAAATGATAACTTGGTCTGAGTTGGTGCCTTCCGTGTGAGTGTGGATGAGCGTTGTAAGTTTTCTTTTGGCGCATGGGTTGAATGCCTTCATGTGTTTGGATTGTGACTTAAATATCTAATCATTGGTCATCAAGTTCGATGTGTCAGGAGGGGGATGTTGTCCCTTGTCTTGTAGGCGTGTTCTTGTTTGCGTTGGGTGGGTAGTCATTTCTCCTTGTTGTTTTACGCATGTTTCGCCTAGCTTCTCTTGTGCTAGTGCATGGAGTCATAGATGTATGTTGCATGTTAGACGGGCGTGGTGCTCTCTCTCAGGTGTGTTCTCTAGATGTAATCATTTTTTCATCCTGTTAAAAAGTAAAAAAAAAATTGCATTGCGGATTCGCTGGTAGTTGGAATAACGAGATTGTTTCATATGGTATTAGAGTAGGGTTTAACTTGCAACTTGGGAACACTACAAATTTTGTTGATATGATATTTTATAATAATGTTGCTAATTAAGTTGATTTTTATTCATGAATCTAATCATGGTTAGAGGAGGCCGCGGAGGCATACCACGGGGTGCTAGGGGAGGAGGCGTGACACCTCCATCAACATCCACACATGAGGGATATAATCCTCAGGGAGACGAACAAGTTGTCGGGAAGGAGAATATAGTGTTGGGTGATGTGGTCGGGATGGTGAGGTCTTTTTAGCAGATGTTTGAGGCATTGATCATCTATTTGGACATATATGAGGCTAGTAGGATTCATCGCGAACTCGAGAAGGTCAAATTTCTCGAGTTCTTTGGTGCCCGGAACAGTGCAGCCGACGAGGCATTGTTGGAGAATATGGAAATGTGTTTTTCACTTCGTGACTATACCTCCAACATGAAGGTCTAAATGGCGGTATTTCAACTGAGGGGGAGCTCTCTTCTATGGTGGAAGATGCTCCTGCCACAATTGAACATAATCGTTGAAGATGTGTCATGGGAATTTTTCGAGGAACGGTTCTGAGAAAGGTACCTATGAGAGGAATTCAATGAGCATCAGCTGAACAAGTTCAACGAGGATACTGTCATTGGATACAAAAGGCATTGGACTACAAAAGGCATTGGATACTCATCACAAAATATAGAGAAAAGGATGAAAGTAGAGGAACCTAACAGATTATAAATGAAAAGAAAAATAAGAGAAAGAGAAATCAATTATAAATGATCAAAAGTGAAATAATTTAATAACCAATGATAACATTTCAACATATATCAACAGCGAAAAATAGTAGAATTTAAGAGAAACACTCAAAAAATGTGAAGCACCACAGTAATGAAGTAGAAAAATATCAATTTTGAAGTGGATAGATGAGAAATTCAAGGAAAAACCATCAGAGACAATTTGACCTTGAAGCTGAGAGAAATAGTAAACTATGTATGCCAAAATCTAGGTCCACAGGTCAACACGTTAACTAACACAAGCCAAATGCATGAGCAGAACCTATTAGCCCTAGATTTCCTCTTTTTCTTCTTCAGATAAACTATTGGGCATGCAAGCCCAATCTTCAAATCCTACACAAAATCGTGTACAAGTCCCAGCTCCAGGTTTAATTGCAAGTTTCGAGTACACAAGCCTATGCACTAAGCGCTCAAGGCAAGTTGAGGAGAAACCCACATGGGAGCCTTTCCTTTGCATTACGCATTTTTAAACTACAACTATCAAGCCAAGGACTGTTCCTTTTCAGTAACATTCAAACAAAGGGCCGAGGGTAAAGCTGTGAGCAGGTTGAAGGTCAAACCCAAGACCTTTTTTGAATCAATAAAACACGTTTACTATAGCACCCATGAAACATTCAAACAAATGGTAAGGGTGAATCCATGAAGGAGTGTGGTAAGTACACCAAGCGCCCAAGACCTAACTCCTTGCATAAGGTCAGGTAAAATGAAAGAATATTTAGAATTCTTGCTATGGGGTTTGAACCCACGTGCACTTATGTGAAGAAGATTGTAAGTATGCCCCCCTTAACCACTCAGGCAAACCAGCTTGACAGGAAACATCCATATGGAAAATCGAGCACCGGATCTAAGTCTAGCACCAAGCCACATGAAGAAGACAGGAGGTCARTGGGTATGGTGCTCTACTGGCTGCCCTTTTTCCCAAATACAAATCAATGACCAATACCAAACACTGAACTCAAGGAAGAGAACTGATGTACGATTGTAGAGAAAACATAAATGTTATACCAAACATTTTCAGRAAAAAAAAACAACACAAAATCTYTGAAGATTTATTTCTTATTGGCAAAGAGAYRTAGTGGAGGAGAAAYTGAAACTGTATTGACTACTATTGAGGCTCTTCCACAWTTGGATGGAAAKTAATTTCCTTTTCCTGCATAATATGACGACCAGAAACCTGATTTCACTTTATTTTTAACCTTCTCTAACACAATGAATTGACATAACATAATCGAGAGCTAAGGCATTGAGGAAGKGTCCACGTAGAGCTACAAACACAAAACCAAATGTGAAGCAAGTAAAAAAAACAAAMAGAGACCAAGATGATAGCAAMAAAACCTTGACAMGCCAGTCTAGAGGCCATCATCATACCCTACTGGCGGCTGACCATGTGGTCGAGGCCACACCCTATGAACTCGATTGTGTGTGCACAGTAGAGGAGAGGTAGGTTATTCATAGAGCAGAAGGGAGGTATAACATAGGTCATGCAGATGAGAATGAGAACTCTACGCATGGGGTAGGGTTAGGGTTCATTTGGTTTTATTTATTTATTTTATTTTTACGTTTGGACACACAAAAAAGAGGGAGGGGGCATGTGGGACTCATGCAAGGTCCCACGATGCCCCAGGTTATGCAATTTGTTTTTATTTATTTATATTATTATATACTAAATTAATTAAAATTAATTAAGATCCCTTTATTTTTTTTAATATATATGGATATATGTATATATTTATATATTAATTACTTAAAAATAATAATACTAAAATTAAACAAAAATTAAAATATTAATATTATTTTAAAATATTTTTTTTAACATTTGTTTTTTTTTTTAATATTTACTTATTTAAATTCATTAAAATATTTTAAACTTATTTGAGTTCATTAGGTTTAATTAATGTATAAGGGTGATTAATATGAGTGGTACATATTGATACACAAATGGGTTTGATGCTTGATTACACATAAGTTAGAGTAATTGAAGATTACAATGTAGCACTCGCATAGCTAGCAAGGTGAGAGGGCCATTAGTTTACTTAGGAAAAGACATCGAGCTTAGATTCTTTAACCCTGACCTAGCCACTTACCCTAAAGAGAGTAATGTCTATTTACAGAAAGGTAAAAAAAACTTACACCTAACCCTATGTTTACAAGTATAAGTTGTGTGAATGTGAATTGTATTAGACTCTTCCCTGACGAGAATTTGGTTGATGCAGATTCAATTATACAGGATGGTTAGAACTCAAGGAAATCAAGGTGGAGGGGTGTCATCGCAAGGATCGCCAACGCCGCCACCACCATCACCTAAATTATCTCTCATTTTTCACTCTTTGGAGGCCATTAATGAGACTTTGAAGGGGCGTCGACCAAGAGGGATCGAAGTGGAGCCCTCACCATCTGGGGAGGGTAACTGTGAAGCATCAAGGGATTCAGGGAGAGGGCTTCCACCTGAGGACATCACTAGAGAACTAAAGAATATCAAACTCCCATATTTATACGGAGTCGTGCTAGTGAACATGTTGAAGCATGGTTGGAAGGAATGACATGATGTTTCGCTTTAAGAGACTATGCTTCCACATCAAAAGTGAAAATAATGATATTTCAATTGAGGGATAGTGGCTTGAACTAGTGGGGAAACCTGGAGAGGCAGTTGCACCTTACTCCATACACCATCTCTTGGGAAATTTTTGAGGAACGGTTCCGAAGGAAATATCTACCATATTACTACAAGGAACAATAGGTGGGACAATTTCATGCTCCAGTATAGGGAAATAGGACTGTGGAAGAGTGCAAGATCAGGTTCATGGAATTGGTAAAATATCTTTCATACATGGATAATGATCAAAAAAAGGAAGAACTCTGTGTCTATGGGTTAAACCCTAAGATAAGGGCCATGGTACGGATGTGGAAACCGTATTCAGTAGTGGAAGCAGTTTAAAATCCATGTTATGTTGAGGAACACATGAGCTTAAACAGAGGTATGAGGTCGACCTTTCCACATTATCATGGATTCGTTGGGAAGGCACCTAGGATATTCTCCAGGGGAGGGATCTCTAGGCCACCTACTTATGGTAATAGAGTAGCTCTAAGGATAGTTTCCACAAGTATTTCAATGGCAGTGAGTGCAGTGTTCCATTCATCACCAACGATGTAGGCAAGTCCACAATCTTCTCATGGAACAACTAGCAGGGGCAGGGGTTATAGGGGAAGGAACTCATTTAAGAGACCGTCAAAGAGTAGTGCATAGGTTCCATATCATGTTACATGTTGGGGATGTGGAGGGCCCCATTACAAGCGTGACTTTCCAATGTTGCAAGCAGGATTTTTCCATAGAGAAGGAAAGGCCCCGATGGGAAGAGAAAGGGGTAGACACCAGATTTATGCAATAGATAATAATCACTAGGAAGAACATCAATCTGCGGTGGTGGAGTTGCCGGGTATGCTAAATCATATCAATGTTAAAATTTTATTTGATTCTAATGCTATAGATAGTTTCATTTCACCTTCTACATTAGAAAAGATTGGGTTGGAAGCCTACAAGCATGACGAATTGAAACAATTGGAGATGGATTCAAGGGAAAAACAAGTCGTAGGAACTACCGTTGATAATTTTATACTAGACCTGGGAGTGTGTACTACCAGGTTGAAGGTATACGTCACTACTCTCAGGATGTATGACCTAATCATTGGAATGGATTGGTTAGAAGCCCATCGAGATATGGTAGATTGTTTTGAAAAAATTGTGCTTTGTGTTGACAATGAAGGAAGGTAGAATACATCCACGGTGTATGGAAAAAAGTGTCTCTATGATTTATCTCAACTATGAATGTTAAGCGGTGCATGAGCCAAGGGTGTCAACTATATGTAGTGGAAACAATGAATGAAAGGAAAGGACCCTTCTTGGATCAATACCCAGTATTTTCAGAGTTTAGGGATGTTTTTCCAAATGAGTTTCTAGGGTTACCTCTTGAGATGGAGATCGATTTTACTATTGATTTAAAACCTTGTGCAGAACCAATTTCCAAGGCTCCGTATAGGATTACAGTGCCATAAATTTGTGAGTTGCAGATGCATTTGAAAGAGCTACTTGACATAAGGATAATAAGGCCTAGTGTCTCACCTTGGTGTGCACCAGTAATTTTTGTGAAGAAGAAGGATGGTTCCTTATGACTTTGTATAGATTACACATAATTCAATCATGCTACAGTGAAAAATAAGTACCCAATACCATGAATAGATGATGTCTTTGATCAGATGAAAGGAGCAATGATATTCTCAAAAATTGATTTGCGATCAGGGAATAACCAGTTAAGGATTAAGGAAGGTGATATTCCTAAAACTTCATTTTGAGCTCAGTTTGGGCATTACGAGTTCATTGTAGTACATTTTGGATTTACCAATGTGCCAATAGTATTCATGAGCCTCATGAATGGTGTATTCCCGAAGTACTTAGACCGCTTTGTACAAGTCTTTTTATATGATATCCTCATCTATTCCAAGAACGAACGAGTACATGAGGAACACTTGTGAGTGGCGTTGTCCTGCCTTAGAGAGAAAAAATTGTATGGGAACTTGTCGAAGAGTTCCTTCTTCGAGGAATAAATTCACTATTTAGGTCATATCATTTACGGTGAAGGAATATTTGTGGACCTAGAAAAGGTAAAGGCCATTATGGAATGGCCAGTGCCAAAAAATGCTCATGAGGTAAGAAGCTTCATGGGGCTAGCCAGTTATTATCAGAGATTTTTGGAAGGGTTCTCTAAACTAGAAAACCCCATCACCACTTTGCAATGAAAGGGGGTCAAGTATTAATGGACAAAAGAATGTGATAGTGCATTCATTGAGCTTAAGAGGTTATTAACTAGTGCACTAATTTGACAAGTGTCGAATAAGGAAAAGGACTTCACAGTCTACATGGATGCCTCGAAGAAAGGGTTGGGGGCCATGCTAATGCAGGATGGAGGAGTGATAGCATATGCATCCAGGAAGTTGAAGCAACATGAGGATATTTACGCTACTCATGATTTGGAGTTGGTAGTTGTAATGCTAGCTATGAAACTTTGGGGGCACTATATAGTGGTGCGAAACTTTGAGTTTAAACGAGACCATGAAATTTTAAAACATCTCTTCACTCAGAGGGATCTTAATGCTAGGTAGAGGCGATAGAGTGAGTTTATGAGTGAGTACAATTTTGGTATTTCATACATCAAGGGAAAATAAAATGTGGTAGAGGATGCCTTGAGTAGGATACCATGTGTCTTCTCCTTCATATCCTTAAAAGTCAATCTGAGGGAATGTGAGTTGATGAAACTCCTTGGAGATAGTTGGTATTTATAGGTTACTTCAAAACTCTAGAGTGGGAGGAAATTAGATCCAAAGTATGAAGGATATAGCCTAGAAGGATATGGGCTATTAATATACTAAGGAAGGATGTACATCCATGAAGGTGGGGATATTCGAAGAATCATATTGAAGGAAACCCATAGATCACTTTATTGTGCACATCCGACTGTGAAGAAAATATACAGAGACATGAAGAATATTTTCTTTTGGGTAGGAATGAAGCATGATGTAGTTTATTTCATCGCCAAGTGCCTAGAGTGTCAATAAGTTAAAGTCAACCATCACCACCCAGCAAGTCTCCTACAACCACATGATGCTCCTATGTCCCAGTGGGAAGTCATTTCTATGGATTTTGTTGTGGGGTTTCCGCTCACATCTCATTGACATAATTCCATTCTTGTGATAGTTGATAAGTTAACCAAGAGTGCTCATTTTAATACATTTAGAGACACTTATGATTTCAATGATGTGGCATGCCTATTTGTAAGTGAGGTCATCCATTTGCATGGGATACCCAAGAATATTATTTCAAATAGTGACCCTAAATTCACTTCTAGGTTTCAGACAAGTTTGTAGTCACCGTTGGGGACACGGTTGAACTTAAGAACAACTTATTATCCTAAAATAGATGGGAAAATTGAGAGAGTAAATCAAGTCATGGAATACATATTTAGGATGTATGTCATGGATAATCAAACCCATTGGGAGAAGCACTTACCTTTGGTATAATTCACCTACAATAATAGTTTTCATAGCTCCATCGAAATGCCACCCTACAAAGCTTTATATGTAAGGCAATGCAGAACATCGTTGAGTTGGGAAAGATTAAAATACCACGTGACAGTTGGGCCAGAATTGATTCATTCAATGGAGGAATAGGTGATTCAGATTAGGCAGAGACTAAAGGAAGCATGGAATAGAAAAAAAAGTTATGTTGATGCACATAGGACTGATCGAAGTTATAAAGTGGGAGATCAGGTTTTCATTCATATCAGGCCTAATAAGAGTAC